>JAANDH010001006.1:0-74466 GCA_011799765.1 Nymphaea thermarum
ATGGATTAGCAGCAAGGTTAGTAGCTCCAAGGTTATCACATTGAGTATCGGTGATGCTGAAATGTGAATCTTGAGTTCCTTGAGAAGAGATTGTAACCAAATAATTTCTGAAACGACAATCAAAAGAGCTTTATATTCTGCTTCGGTGCTTGAACGGGCTACAATATGTTGTTTGGTTGATCCCCAAGATATAATATTTCCTCCGAGCATAGTAACAAACCCACTGGTTCATCTTCTATCATCTGGACAACCGGCCAAATCGGCATCAGCATGTGCTTCTAACGTCATAGATGTATTTCTTCGAATTTGAAGACCATACATGCTTGTGCCTTATAAGTATCGAAGAATGCGTTTGACATGACTCCAATGAAAGTCGTTAGGATCATGCATAAATTGGCATACTTTATTAACAACAAAGGCAATATCAGGTCGAGTGAGAGTGACATATTGCAAGGCTCCAACAATGCTCATATAAAGAGTAGCGTCCATGAGCCTTTCCCCTTCATGTCGTGAGAGGGGTAAATTTGGAACGATAGACAACATCTTTACATTTTTCCATCCTGGCTTTGCTGAGAATATCAAGGATATATTTCCTTTGTGAAAGAACAAGATGATCGTTGTCGAAGCATACCTCAATTCCAAGGAAGTAATGAATTTGTCCTAGATCTTTGAGGGAGAAATGTTGTCCAAGATTTTCAATAAAATTTTGTATTTCTATTTTGGAGCTACCAGTTAGAATAATGTCATCGACATAGACTAGGAAATATGTAGTGCTAGAGCCCAAATTGCAGATAAAAAGTGACGAATTAGACTGTGATTCTTGAAATTTTTCTCTGATAAGAAACTGCTTCAAGCTGTCAAAACAGGCTCTGGGAGCTTGTTTGAGTCCATAGAGAGATTTTTTGAGTCTGCAAACATGATTTGGCAATTCTGAATGTTCAAAACCAGTCAGTTGAATCATGAAAACCTCTTCTTTCAATGTTCCGTGAAGGAAGGCATTATTGACGTCAAGTTGTTGGATGCACCACCCACGACTGAAAGCAATAGACAAGACAAGTCAAATAGTTGTTGGTTTGACAATCGGACTCAAAGTATCAAAATAATCTATTCCTTCTCTTAGATTAAATCATTTGGCTACTAATCTGGCCTTGTATCTTGTCACAGTATCACCAAAGTGTCGTTTGATTTTGTAGACCCATCTGCATCTAATGACATTAAAGTGAGACTATCTTGGCACAGGATCCCAAGTTTCATTTTTGTAAAGAGCATCCATCTCACTTTCCTTTGCATTCACCCAGTTGACATCCTGTTGAGCCACTTTTAGTGAGGTAGGTTCACTTTCAAGAGTGGCTTGGGTCAAGTAGGTGAAGACTCTAAGCCGTCGGGTCCCGTCTTGTGACCTTGTTATCATGTGATGGGACCTAGGGGGTTCAATTATCTGATTGCTAGGTGCATCATTTGAGGGAGACTCAAAGTGATTGGAACCAGTTTGGACTACTGAGGAACTTGAGGAACTAGGAATGATTCTGGGCAACTCAATAAGAGGTGAACTCTCTTTTAGCTCATCAATAGGTCTAGGCTTAATACATTCAGATCTAGATGACGACTTTAGCCAACTTGAAATTTTTGAAGTAGTAATAGAGGGACCACAATGAGAGTATAAAAATTTTCTTTCGTCAAAAATATCTTGTCTAGATATGATGACATGATTAGATATTGGATTGTAACAAACATAGCCTGTATGACAGCTGCCATACCCAATGAAGACACAGGTTTGAGCTTTGGGTTCTAGTTTTGAAGCACGTCTAGGCCCATTCAGTGGATAGACGGTACAACCTAAGGTTCTCAGATGACTATAGTTGGGAACTTCATGCAAGAGCTTCTCATATGGCATCATTTGCAAGTCTGCAATAGGCAACCTGTTAATAAGATGAACAACAGCATATTGGCATGAATAATCATGGTGAGTCTCATTTCCACCAGATGCCAATGCTTCCTTTCTACTATCTCGTTCTGCTGGGATGTGTAAGGGCATGTTATCCATTGACGAATACCTTGATTTTCAAGAAATGTGCTAAATTCTTTGCTCATGAATTCTCCTCCTCCATCTAAATGGAAAATTTTCATTTCTGTTTCAAGTTGACACTCTACTATGCTTAAAAAGGTTTTAAAACATGGAAGTGTATCACTTTTCTTTGACAAGGGAAAGATCCATGAAAAGCGAGAGTAGTCGTCAACCATTAAGAAATAATACATGTACCCTTCTCGTGAAGCACATGGTGCTGGCCCCCAAAGATCAACATGTAACACTTCAAGAGGTTTGGTCGCATCAAACTCAGTTTTAGGGAAAGAAATTTTATGCATTTTTCCAAGCACACATGAAGAACAAAAATCTAATTTATGTTTTTTATCAACAGAAATTAAACCAGCAACTTTCAACGATTTTAACAACTGAAAGTGAGCATGTCCTAGACATGAATGCCATAACTGAAAATCTGAGTAAGAATTTTGAGAAACCAAAGAAGTATTAGCAGTCTTTAATTTATCATCATCTCCAATACTGATAGGATTGCTAGTAGAGTCCTTCTTTTCTCTCGTCCATCTATAGAGTTCTCCTTTCTCAAGCGGCCCTGTGTGAAGAATCTTGCCCGTCTGCATATTCTTAACAATAAAACCATTAGAGGAAAATTCAATAGAGCATTGATTGTCTTTGGTAAACCTTGCTACTGACTTAAGATTCTTGTGTGCTTTAGGAGCATGCAACACATTTTTCAAAACAAAGGATGATGTTTTGCTAGGTAGGTACACATTCCCTATATTTTTAATTTGCATCTTACTACAATTGCCAACTATAATAGAATTAGAACCATGATAGGGAACTCTACCTTGCATATCTTCTTTTGAGTTTGTCACATGGTGGGAGGCACCTGTGTCTGGATACCAGGCTGAGTCTTGAGTATTGTTGACATTTTCTTGGCTACTAGATGCATTATCAGATTTTCCCATGTTGAGTACCATGGCCATAAACGCTTTTGGAATGTCATAACATTGTCGAGCTGTATGATTTCTTTTGCCACAATATTGACAAGTTACTCTCTGGCTAGACTTGTTAGTATTATTATTTTTTCCATAGTTTCCTCTTCCTCCATTATGGCCTCTACCCCTACCACCATTATAGTTGTCATGCCCTTGGTCAGTAATAAAAGCACGCCCACGCCCTTGTTCAGCAATAAAGGCAGTGGCACTGCCTTCAATCTGAGTCATCTGGGGTGAAGAAAGCATTTCAAGCTGTTGCTCTTGAGTAATTAACATATGATATAAGTCAGATCATGAAGGCAGATCCTTGAATGCAGTAACCATGGTAATAAAAGATTCATATTCAGAATTCAGTCCACTCAATGTATAGAGAACAAGGTCTGTATATGAGACAAAGTCTTGCGTGCTAAGAGAGTCATGTAAGAAACTAATATGTTGAAGGTAATCAGTCATAGACATTCCTCCCTTTTTGATGTTTTGTAATTATCTTTTCAGTTGAATAATACGAAGATTATTTTGTGAGGCATACTGTTTTTTCCAGGATGCACCATGCATCTCAAGCCATGCCAACACGAACCAGTTGTGACATGACTGGTTGAGTCACAGTGACTTTGATCCAACTTAGTGAATCATAACCAGGATTTTCTTGAGTGTGTGCTTCATCAAGAAATTCAAGTGGAGCAAAACATTTTCCATTAACATACTTGATCAAATTTTGACTTTTCATAACACTTTCAATTTGAGAACGCCAGAGAAGATAATTTGATCGATCAAGCTTGACTGAAACCAAACTTGAGAAAGCATTCCATTGTATACATGGTGGAGCATTAGAAGAAGACGATGCATCCATATTATACTGGAATTTTTTTTTCCCTCGTTCAATCAACAGCGGACGAGCATAGCCAATATGATTTGAGTCTTATATATAAAAAAAGGTAACTGAGGATGCAGAGAAGGTGGATCGAGCGACTGAGAGGGCAGATAGGCCTCTTTGGTACTCCCTTGTTAGCACGCTCCTCAGAGAACATGTGAACACAAAAAGAAACAGCACGCCCCTTGGTGAGGGTTAGAAACAACGTGGCCTTCCCTTGTTGAGAGAAGGGAAAAAAAAGTCAACAACCACCTCCTCGGTGAAGGCTGGAAACAGTGTGACCTGGAAACAGTGTGACCTTCCTTAGACAAAGGAGGCACGCACCTCGGTGAAGGCAACCACCTCCTCGGTGAAGGCTGGAAACAGCGTTACCTTCCTCAGACAAAAAAGGAGGCACACGCTTCGGTGAATGCAGGAACCAACACACTTCAAAAGGGAGGCACATGCCTCGATGAAGGCAAGAAACAACACACTCGTGCCATAACCCTTGTTCAAACACTGAAAAGGAGCAGAGCCTGGGTGTCTTTCACTTGCTCACCAAAAAGAAAAGGGCATGAAATCGCATGCTTCTCTTTGTTTTTCTTGTTACGCAGTGTGGATGTAGGAAGAGGAACAAGAGAGCAACAGGAGACGTAGCAGAGAAAGTGGCTGGAAAACCATGGTGCCGGCATCAAACAATGGTCGTGCACCAAACAATGAAGCGTGGCTCTAGCAAGATGCAGCAGTTGCAAAAACTACAGTTGCAGGCTCTGATACCAAGTTAAAAGAAAAGATGCACACAGGTGTAACGTGGTTCGGCTAAAATCAGCCTACATCCACACAAAGACTCTCTCTTCAACTATATTGCCACACAGGGAGAGTACAAATATTTATAGTCACTTTATACAATTTAGATCCTTGATTTTAGGATCTTGATTTACACGATCTTGATTTACACAACAGATTTGGGCAGAATTATAGGAGGAGATGGGGGAAATGATTTCTTTCTCATTTAAAGAAGATTGGCCAGTTTTCGATAGCTCTTGATTTTTGGAAACCATACCCTGTCCTTAGTAACTGATCCTAATCATATCCATTCCATAGATCTCATCACATCGGAAGCAACCAGCTGATGATACTTTAACCGACTGACGATCCAACCAGCTACGCTAAGCCATGGGTGTAATATTAATAATAACAGTGAAATTTAAAATAATAGACAAGGTCTGCTTGTCAGGCTGACCTATAACTAGTTCACACACTCACTAAAATAGATTTTAAAATCAACGATGCTGCTTTCGTGTCACAAATATTGATCTGCAATGCAAAAACAAGTGTCGATGTAGGGTCGGTCAAAGTGGTGTCGCTGCTAAAGCAGAGATGTTTTTATACATCATTATTGTTGCCAACAACGATGCTCTTTTACATTATCCCTGCTTGCAGCACTGACATTCTTGTACATCAACGTAGATGCAATTGGTGGTACTCCATACATCGTTGTAGTTGCAATTAATGATGCCCATGGACATTGTCACAGTTGCAATCGGTGATGGTCATGTACATTGTCACAGCTCCTTGCAACGACGCATCAAGCTATGTCATTGCTGCAAACAGTGACAATCTTATACATGTTGGCGCTACTTCCAATGACACTTGATGTCATGTTGCTAATGTTAATGTTTGGTAGTGTGTCAGCTACAGTTGTTAACCTGCACATTCATTGCTAGAAACAATTGCCAGCCATTCCGATGTGGAAAGAGAGGACACTAATCAAGAAAAATATTTATATTATTAATTTACATATTATCAAAAAAAAGTTGACATATTGGATTTGTGTATGTACAGCATTGTGGAGGACTATATATGCACCTAGTTGGCTGATCCCGGCTAGCATGAAGCTCATGTAGACCATCATCTTGCTGACAATGTTGTGGACATTGGATTCAACAAGGTGGAACGTTGCAGCAAGCTGATCCAGACTGAATGATGAACTGTAGGAAGAGTAGGAACATGAGAACGCTGCATCCATCTGAATAGCAATTTTTTCTACTTGTGAATTATAATTTCTTATATGAATGATTACGTTTCTTGGACCTTAAAAACCATTATGCTCCCACAGCAATACATACAGCTGTCACCATAGGAATTGTGAAAAAGGGTAGAACTCGTGTGCATATTTTGGTTAAGCCACCTGAAATAAAAAAAATTCTCGTTAGACCTAAGGGTACGCAGGCAGTGAAATCTGAGTCATTGTGCAAAATATGCATCCTTGGTAGGCCTTTACATGAGCAGCTGGATTAGATTCTCAATATTATCTTGGGCAGCACTAACACAGTCTTGTGTCCTTAACTTCATCACAAGTGAACCTAAACATTAACTGGTATCACAAGACAAAAGTATGGGAAGGGAAAAAAGTGATACTGATTTAACAATGCCTAAAACTGCATTTTTTTCTCCCTTTTATTTTGCAAGATTTTCCATAACTGAGGCAAGAATTCAAAGTCACCGACTTTTGTGGCCAATAACTGTTTGCCAAGCTTGCCAAACATGATCCACAATTTGGCCACACCAACTCCGTGCTGCT
The DNA here is from genome assembly GCA_011799765.1 of Nymphaea thermarum. NCBI lineage: Eukaryota > Viridiplantae > Streptophyta > Magnoliopsida > Nymphaeales > Nymphaeaceae > Nymphaea > Nymphaea thermarum. Next base: position 6,471 of record JAANDH010001006.1, read on the forward strand.
TCTGCAATTAGATAACGTTGTATTCTATTTTTTGTTATATGTACCTATATTCTACATGGTGTGATCATTATTGTAGGACTCATCTTTTAAGTATTTTTTTTTTCAGCTAAGCATGCTGGAGCTTCCAAGGAAGGTGGCTAAGCATCAGCCTATATCATGCCTTAGATTGATAGTGTAATTAACAGAATGCAGATTTGTCTTTGTTTGACTATGTATTTGCATGGCATGTAGGAAGAGAATGAGTGTTTTCTTTTGAAGAAAACAAAATACCTTTATTTTTTTGTTTGATAATGAGAAAGCAGTCATTACATCTTAAATTTGTAGCCCATATTGCAGTTTTAAATTAAAATTTTATCTTAGTTATCATTTATTTTGAATTCTTGAGGTAATTATAGTTTTCTTCGCACTCCCTAGAGCAAGGGGGACAATTTTGGTATCAGAGTATGGTTTTAGAATCATAAGGGTTCTAGATGCATGCATGCATGTATCTATTGTGGGGACTGATAATGGATGGCTTAATTTGTAGAACAATGCCGCCTCGTCATAGAGGCCATGGCTGTAGCTGGGAAGTTGAAGCACCAGACTAGTTTTTCTATTGAAATACCTCAAGAAGCTCAGCTAGAATCTTCTGTAGAATCCAGAAAAGTAAACTGAAATGTTTAGAATCAGCACATAAGTTGGGTGCAAAGCCTTTTCTGGTATAGAAAATCCAGCAGTGGAATAACCATGGCTGCATAAATGAAGAAAAATTTCAAGTATTTGCATAGCACCGATGATGACAAACTTGGTTGTATATATTCCTATTACAAGATGCAGCTGAGGCCTAGTGGGAAACCAACCATCTATGGGCAATACCCAAATCAGAATACAATAACATAGGCCGATTTCTTAAGACAATTTGAAGAACAATATTATCCAACTACCTACTTAGAGAACATGATGCATTGGTTCTTCCAACTTAAGCTGGCAATTATGTCAAGTGATGGGTACAAGCATAAGTTTACCATAAGGTCGAATTATTTTGATTGATGTAACTTTGGGTGAGGCAAAAAGGTGTAAAAGTTTTGAACATAGATTAGATTTAGAAATTAAGAGATAAGTGAGGTCAACAAGGTACAGGGTATTCTCACAGTTGGTAGAGGCAACTTGACAAGCATAATAAATTATACGTAAGAAAGTAGAAGCTGAAGGCCAACTTAGAAGAATGAGTGATATTGGGCCATTGTTAAGCAATAGGACTAGCAAGCCATGCTGACCTATGTGGCCATTTTGGCACCAACAGAAACCTATACGAAGGGGCAGTTGTTCTACAGTAGCTAGTTAGGGAAGAGTCGATCACGTCATAAGTAATGAAAGTGATAATGTTACATTAGGTGCAAGATCATCGTCAGGATCCATAAAACCTTGTAGGCAGCGTCACAGGGTGTGTTATTTTTGGCGCGTCGATGCCATACGGGTGCGCCTTCAGTGCACACCCAAAGTGGTCAAACAAGAGTCGAGTGCGGTCAGCCGCACCCGACTAAAATCATCCATTTCGGACGCACACCCGACTCGGGGGTCAAACGTTAGTCGGGTGCGGTCAAATCGCACCCTGCCCCTTTCCATCCTTTTCTTGAGTTTTTTTTTTTAATTTATAACAAATAAGGCATGCACGATCTTCTCTCCCTCTACGCTGCGACTCTCTCTCTTTCCGCTGGGACGCTGCGACTCTTCTCTGAGTCCAAAGCGAGTATTCTCCACTCCAAATGTAGGCGGTTTCAGTGGAGTCGTCGTCTCCCCTCCTTCTCATTTGGTAAAACCCCCTGTCCCGCTTCCTCACTGCTCTCAATCTCTCTCTCTCTCTCTCTCTTTCTCTTCCTTCTGTTTTGGGGGGCGCCATTAATTGCTGCAGATGTAGTTTCTGTTTATAGGTAGGTTTTGCGAATTTGGCTCTGGTGGGGACTTTCCCGGAATTGTGTTTCCTTCGTCTGGTTTCGGATTCCGGGTTTCCTCTGGGCTTGGCAATTGTTGTTATGTCTTCCTCATCAGCTGCATGGTCAGCTTTTTGCTTGGGTAAACTCTTTCTCTCTCTCTCTCTTTGCAGCGTATTCTTAGGTTTTCATTTTCCTATTGTTCTGTTTTTAGTTTTAGTTGTGATTCATGTTAAATTTTCTTAAGTTTTATTCTTGCGGCAGTGGTAAAAATAAAATGCCATGCTTTTTTCTAGCTTTTTCATTTATATTCTATTTTTTATATGATTCTCTCTATGTTGTTCTGCTTTATTATTATTAATTTATTATAATAAATTAATAATAATAATAATAATAATAATAATAATAAAATACTCTCGCCGCACCTAAATTTTTTGATATGTGCCGTGCCGACACCCGCACCAGCCCCGGCTTCCGCACCCCGCACTCTGGTGACATAGCTTATAGGATGTGACCAAGACATCTAGAAAAAATGTCAATGAGGATCCCAAAAATCAATATGGACAGATGGGGCATATTAGAACATATTGTCCTTTGATCCAAAGTGGTAAACTAAGGTCTCAGCCTTCAGGCAAGGAAGAACAAATATAACATATTTAACACCAACTAGTCGAGGTCAAACAAGTGCAGCTCAAGTAGGACTCGAACTTGAGGAAGAGTCTTTGCAACATCAGTTCAAGAAGTTGTGCCATCTACTGATGTAATTGCATGTAAATATTTTCTCTTTCGTCGGGAAGTATATGTTTTTAATGATCATGCATTGAATTATTCTTTCATATCACTTAGAGTTGTTGCATGTTTAAATCAAAATAGTAGTTTGTTATATCCATATTTAGCAGTCGCCACACCCTTGAAGGATATTGTAAAGGTCAAGGAAATATATTTTGCTTGTGTTATTTTGTGGGTTGTATTTCAGATAATTGTTGATCAAGTACTTATGCAAATCCAAAAATTTGAGGTGATTTGAAGTATAGATTACTTTAGCAGGATTATTTTCTAACATTATATGATGATGTGTGTGGTCCAAGTGGGAGATGGCTAGAAATCCATGTACCGGGCCTACATATATCCATACTCGTCTATTACATGTTATTTATTTAGTTTGGCAAATTTAAAGTGACTTGATTTGGTTGGGTCTGTCATTATCTCAAATGATGTGGATCTAATATGTGAAAAAACGAGGAAAGTTCATATCCAATTTATGGAAGGCAAAACTATCATTTATACTTTCACAAGGCTATCAATATACTAGTTGCCTCCAAACCTGTGATATCTACATTGTACAATACGGGTCCATCGAGTACGATATGACTCGTCTGGGTGAAGAAAACCCAGAGGATATGCACTCGATACGTGATATGCTAGTGTGTCATCAGGTGTATCATACGATACCAGTAGCTGCACCTGATACACCTTATATCTTATGATACATTGTTAAAATTTAAAAAAGGGGCTTGAGGCCCATTTTTGCATCATTCTTTTAAATCGAGGCCCTCTCTCTGTCTCTCTAAACTTCTCTAAAGGCTGTCAAAAGAGATTTTGTTGGTTTCTTCAAAAGATAGCTGATTTTAGGAAGAAAAGATCGATTTGATGAACTCGTGATGTAGTTACTATACTCTATAACACTCTAACGTCTCAACTCATACTTGATAGACGCTCTTGAAACTTGTGATAGATCGTGGATGTTTTAGTATGTTATTTTGAATTTCATAGCCTTACTTTTCATTTTCTGAATTTGTTTCTGATATATATGCCTATGGTTTATGAATGATGAATCATTGATGTTCTTTATGTATGATGAGGTTTTCTTTTTTACATACATTGTTCTTGATGTTTCTTATTTTTTTGGCTATTTTCTCGATTTTCGGTGTATAGGTCATCCCGACACACGATACAATACACCAGTGACAACATTGCTCCAAAGGTTTATAATGGTTGCAATGTAATCTTTTTATCCCAATCACAAAGCAATTCTGAACACTCCGAAGCTTTTGGAAGATCCACAGCTTATATTCCATATTCTAATGATGGACAATTGAACACTTTTGCTAACTTTAGTATCAATGTTTGACAAGAACATTTTGCATTTTGGCATATACAGATTGCTCTGTTTTCAAGTTAAGTTGCTTTTTCTTACTACTATGTTATGTAATAAAGTGAAGAAGTTGTTTTAAGTTCCTTGCAGTTTATCTAGTTTCAAACATACATTTTATGTTGCTCTCCCTCTGCTTCTTTTTTCATTTGCTCAGATTTTAGTGTCCTCTAAAAGTAACAAGGTATTGGCTTTATTTCTGACTTGGTTTAACTGTTGACATTACAATTCCATTCTAAATTTGTTTGGCTATGCATTTCGAAGTTAAAAAAAAAAAAAAAAAAAATACTTGAATGGTGATTGAGAGAACTAAATCATAATAAGTTTTCTCCTAATCTGTGTCCCTCTACGTTCAGTGGAACTTCACGCGCAGCTCATGCCACTACTAATGTGAAAAATCTTGTGAATCTCGGCCATGTTACAGCTGGTCACATCTTGGCCAAATTGTCATCTTCGGAACAAAAAAAAAATGGTTCTGAAGTGGACCCGCAAGGCACATGGTTATTGGTTAAATGAAACTGTGAGATCTATGGCGTACTTTGCAGTGTTAGTGCTATCATGCTTCCGATGTCAGGAGAAGGGTCCGGAACAACAATTTTAGGTCTCCGATACTTTTCTAGGTTGGTTCAGCGCAAATCGTAGCCAAAAAGTTTGTATTGCCGTTAGTATTGGTTGGTGATGATCATGATGGGCTCGAACCAATAATTACATTAGTGATATATGTCGCTTTTAAACTCTAAAGATAACACAATTTTATGGTCAGATTGGTACAGAAAAAAAGTACTCTCAAGGAAAATTAAACCGTTCAAAGATTATTTGCTTTGAAAATATCATCTTCTTATTGCAGTAAAAGAACTTTATTTTGATTTTCCCGGTTTTATACACGGTACTTCCATTATGTTTGACTATATAATGTTCTTGTGCTTGTATGCGCCTGTGCACACAAACTGAATATGATTACTGAAACGTACGACCTCCTTACTATTTCTTTTTAGAACCATGCAGCTGCAGGTATACATGAGTTAGTAAGAATTGATGCATATGTTTCTCCTAACGCTCGAGTTTGTTAACGAAACTATAGGGCTGTGTGCTCTATATTCAAACGAAAAGGGTTGGATCTCAAATCATGCCTATTTGCTGTTTAGGAAGGAAGCTAGTTTATAAATTTTCAATTTCAGATATCCACAAATTTCAGTTCAGAAAAATATTGGTTATCCGTCTTGGCAGATGGCTTTTCAGAAATTTTGGCATGAAAGTCACTGTAGAAGCCCTCAATGTAGACCAAAAAAGAAATTCTCTTTCGGTGACAAAATACAAAATTTTGACGCTCGATTCAAGAGTGACGGTCCGAAGGATGTAATCTATTCAAATTAGTGCTGAACGAAGTTATTTGCACGACCCACTATAGACAGGATCTGCAACCATCAAGATGGAGTTTTCTGAATCGGCAAATGTCAGCTTTAAGGTGATACGTATATATATATATACACACACACACACACACCACACACTACAATACCGTAGTAGGACAGTGAAATTAACTTCCTGTATTTGAGAACGTGCAGCTTTCTACTGTTTCCTTTGGAATACATATGCTTTGGCGGATTACTAGTTTGAACCAGAACATCAGATACGTAGTGTCTGTATTCATGTTGGATTATGCTTCAGACTCAAATTGGTCTTGTTCTAAATAATCCCGATAGAATGGAGCACTTATTATTGTAATCCAACATAGAGCAGCATCACAACCCATCATATGTCAAACACATACCCGTGGAAGGTTAAGGCCCTAGAATCCTTGAATTGAATCCGATCATTCCAATACCTTCCTCTTTCCTAAGCCCTGGAAACCACCCTCAGTCAAATGTCATAAATACAGACCATCTTGACTGAGGCTTTCTTTGTATCTTCACTATGAAAGCTCTCTCTGATAATACATTTCCATTTCCATTCTCAGTGCAGGTTCTCTGAATTGCTTTAGTAACGAAACATGACATCCTTGAGCTGGGAAGTCTACAAAATTTTGCATGTTCCTCCTTCATAACAGTTGCAGATCAGATGGGCAAGTGTAAAAAACATGCCATGTTTTAAAAGAGCCCTAGTATTTAGACCCGGTTGAAGCATCTCACCTTGGTCAATGTTTTCAGACCATGCCCACGTGCAATCCCAAGCACTCAAGTTCCATGTGTCTTGTGAGTGTGCCCAAAATGAACTGTATATGCTTGTGTTGAGGGTGGTTGACATCATCTACCATGAACTCATGGGTTCTACAGTTCACCTCTATGAAACTTGATCCAGGAGATTTTCTAATCCCTTTGTCCCTCATCAAGGCCCTCATCCTTTTCACATCTTCCCATCTATTGTTCGTTGCATATATGTTGGAGATAAGCACATATACTCCACTATCAGCTGCCTCAAGCTCAGTAATATGTGCTCGGATAGTTTGGCATAGTTTCATATCTCCATAAGCCTTGCAAGCACTAAGCATCGCACCCCAGATGCGCACATCAGCTTGCATAGGCATACTTTTAATGAGAACTCGGGCTTCCTCTAACCGTCCAGCACGGCCTAACAGATCAACCATGCAACCATAATGCTCAATCTTCGGCATAAGATTATAAACGTTCCTAATAGAGTGGAAATGCCAAATTCCTTCCTCAACAAAGCCAGAGTGAGAGCAGGCACCAAGGACAGCCAAAAAGGTTACCTCATTAGGTCTGATACCTGACTCGACCATCTGAGAAAAATATGCAAGGGCCTTTCTCCCATGTCCATGCATAGCTAGGCCTCCAAGCATTACATTCCATGAGCGGACATTCCTATGGTGCATTTTATGAAAGACTTGAAGTGCCCTTTCAATGCAACCACATTTTGCATACATGTCCACTACAGCTGTTCCTACATGTACATCCCATTCTATATGCTTCCGATCCATGTATTGGTGAATCCATCGGCCAGCAGCTAATGCTCCTAAGCTTGCACATGCTGAAAGTGCGCTAGTTAAAGCCATTCTATCAGGCTCAATGCCTGACATTTGCATGTCATGGAAAATCTGCAAAGCACCCTTCGGTCTGTCATTTTGTGACAAGCCACTAATGAGGGTGGTCCAGGAGACTATATCCCTTTCAGTCATCTCCTTGAATACCCAATTTGCATCATCCAGGCACCCACATTTCACATACATGTCCATTAGCGCATTGCCCAATATCTGATCTACTTGAAACCCATACTTGCAGATGCTGCCATGTATTCCTCTGCCCTTGTCCGACGCGCCTAACTGCGCACAGGCGGAAAGCATGCTTACCATCGTGGCCGCATTAGGTTTCACATCCATATCTAGGAATAGCTGCAGGGCTTCCCTTGGATGCCCTCCTTTAGCATACCCACCAATAATGCTTGTCCATGTGACCACGTCCTTCTCAACCATTTCATCAAACATCTGCCGAGCATCACAGCACTTCCCACAGCAGGCATACACATGAACGAGTGCGTTCTGCACATAGAGGTCCTCTGCTAAACCCCATTTCACAATGTTTCCGTGAAACTGTATTGCTTCCATAAGCCCTGACACCTTCGAGCATGATTTCAAGATCGCCGGGAACGTGTAGATGTCTGGCCACAAACCCCTGCCAACCATCAATTTGTAGTACGAGATAGCCGACACCGGCTTGTTGGTGTCACCGGCAAACGCTGTGATGATTGTGTTGAATATGAACGTATCCGGTTCATGGACCAGAGAGATGATGTTTTGGTCATGGTTGATGTCAGAGAAGAAGGAGAGCATGGCGCTGATGATCTTGGGGAACGCACAGCTGTCCTGGATGATGCCACTAGTGATCAGTAGAGGAAGTGCTTGCTTGCACAATTTGCTTGTGGTGCATCTTTCTAGCAGGATATTAACGAGAGAGCTCGTGCAAGGTCTCCTTCCCCTTGGCCTTGGGATCATTGTCTAGAAAGACAACTCCAGACGTTAAAAGACCGCTGGAAAATGTGATTGGCGTTTCGAAGCATAAATCCGTTTGAACAAGACTCGGAATCTCCATCGCATATTTTCGTAGTGAACGGTCAGTATCATTACGAGAATTACAAGTGCGAGGTCAGTGTATAGAATTTAATTGAATCCAAAGGCGGTGACAAGGGCCTTTTAAAATCATGCGATGAAGCGCCAAAAGAAAACAGATCCTGTAAATGCCAAAAAGTTCCGGGCAAATGCAATGACGCAGCAAATAAAAAAGAAATTCCACAAACACCCTTTTACTTATTTTTTGTAATAAAAACTTTGTTCTAAATACGTCTCTTGTTGCTTTTTACACTTGCCACCTTTATTTCAACAAATTAAAGCGACTTCACTCTCCCTACCCGATCAAGAGGGATTCAATGTGACTTCCTTTCCCTTGAAATATCCTAGGACATGCTTGATTACCATATTTCCTATAAATAATAAGGCAAGCTACGTTTGGATAAAAATTTATTCACTCTACAACAACGAAAGTACTTACTCACTTGTTATCTGTTCTAGGGAAAGCATTTAAAAGGTGAAAAGTCGTGGAGATTATGTCAAAACATAAGTTAATCGGAACATATGTTATTGGTCATAGCCACGTCCTACAAAAGATATTAAGAAATTGTTGCAACTAACATGTCAGCACGTCTGTAATCCACTATGCCATGTTAAGTTCGAGCAGCATGGATAAAAATATTGCCACTATTCTATGATTTTTGTCATACGAGTAGGCATTGTCGCTTGTTATGCCATATGTTCTTTTGTGATACTCCTAACGTACAATAAAGTTGTCAATTTAAATACTAGGCATAACATCGAAGCTCAAGTGACATAGGCCAATATCACATGTATGATTCATCTGAATATGATCAAGATGAACTTGACATGCATGTCACATGATTGTGTGCCATGTATGAGAACATTTCCATTTCCTTCTCAGGTTTGAGGTGCAATCTCCCATTTCTGTATACTGACTCAAGTCATAGCTTATTGGAGGCACTATAAATTTAACTCAATGACAACGTTTATTCAAATGGCAATTGCGGGACTATAGCCAATTTAGCTACTAACGAAGGAAGGTTTCAAATTAGCCAGACTAATTTTCATTCTTTCCTATTGCAATAAAATGATGGGGAGACCATCTTCCAATGGCTTTGCATTTGAAACGTTAACCAAACTAATAAGTGAACATGGCAATAATTAGTACAAGTGGGTGTCATTGATTGTTATGTCTTGTTGTCACTTGTGAGGCTCCGAACATCCAAATGCATATGTTAAACTAAATGCTGGTGATGTCATAAAACATGACTTGACAAAGTAAAGTTGAACTTTATGTATTTTCATTTTGTCCAAACAAGTTCATCAATTAATCCAGCTTCATGATTAGTTTGTTCTAAGATAGTGATACAAATGTATCTCTGCTATCCTATTTTCAGCATGTTTTCTTTAGCTATTTATAGTCCTCATTTCCAAGGATGCTCAAGTAGTCAAGTCAACTTGGGGTTGACTCTGCCTCACCCAACTCAAGCTTGACTAATTTATTTTTGAGATCATGTTAGTATGAATTCGGTTAAGTAAATTAGTCGAGTTTCACTTAGGTGAGCTCAGCCCAGTAAACTCTGGCAAGCTTGTAAAGAAAATATGAAAAATATGATTTAGATATCATTACAACAAGGTTTGAAGTTCAAACCCACCCATTCTTGGGTTGCTAAAACTTTTTTTTTTTAATGACTGCTTGGTTAAGCTCGAGCTGAACTGCGCCAAATTAAGTCAAGTTTGAGGTCGACATTTTGGAACTCGAGTCAAGGTCAGGCTCGCTTAGCTGGGCTGGAATTCACATGTACATCCCTAGTCAGTGAAAAACAGGTTTAATTTATGTGTTTTGCCTTTTCATCTTCATTTGCGATGTTGAGGTGTGTCTCTTCAACTTTTGCTACCAGTAAAATCTTATGTGAATCTTCTGCTACAATCCTCATCTGCCATCCTCTAGTTTCTCTACTATCGTTCTTAGGAAGCTAACAATTCTATAACTACAACTTACAATCATTTCATCGTCTGACCAAATAAAAAATTGTGCGTCTGTCATGTTCTACAAAACATACATGCACACATTTTCTAAGTTTCATGGTTTTCTTGTTCTACACAAGAAACTCAACAATGAGTTAGAAATTTTGAGCCCTATACTGGCATATGGATGGAAGGTGATTGAACCGGTTGAATCTTCAATTAAAATGGTAACTACCAACCATCACTGAGTTGTGAGCTTTGCAATCGAAATTATGTGTGAGTACTTAATGCATATGTATATAGAGCAAGATCGAAAGTGATAAATTTGTAGCCCTCACCAATCTAAATCTATGTTGGAATAGCTATTTCATATGTTGTTCAACTTGACATGGTCCCTAATGCATGAATCAATCAACTATTGAACTATGGTAAATACTAACATCTTGATTTCTTGTGTTGTATTTGAGGTCTTCTCATGTGCAATATAACACCTTGTGGGATGCATATTATTTCTAACGTTTGGAGGCAGAAACATCATTGTGTCATGTATGTTCTGGACTTGGAAAGAGGATGTTCACATTCTATAACTCGCTGAAATTGGAAATTGATGCTCTCACAAATATACACTTGTTGAATGATTTTTTCGACCATCATTCAAGAAGGATTTGAAAATATCACATACATTTGTGTATTTCAGAAGCCCATGCAGAAAATCCATAATGACTAAAGGGTGTTTGTCTGCAAGTGTATGGAGTTGGTTTTCCTAGATCAACCCATGGACTTTACCCAAGAGGATATGCCTCAAATCTGGAAGCAATTGCACATGACATTCTTCAATTGCATTGAGGACAATGAAGGCTTGTGACATCTATAGTGGGTACACAATTTGATAATGAAATTGTAATATTGTAACATTCAAGTGCTCTATTTTATTGGATCAAATTTGATTATTGTATGAATTAGACCATAATATTATTGCAATGAAACTCTTAGTTTTTGAAATACCAAATTAATTAAATTACTTGAATTATTGTGTCTCCTAATCGAATGACTATTGCCTCATGGGATTCTAGCAATGCCCAGTAAAGCCTACCTACTGTTTACCACAACCCTTAACTAGGCATAATGGTGCCCATAGGAGCAAGGTCTGGCCCTCTCTCCTTCTAAGAGAACTCCAATGATGGAGGGTGCACTGCCCTCCACCCACCGACTGAAAAGAAAAGGGAAAGGGGGCAGCAATGGTTGTTGTTCTCTCTATCCCTGTGTGGATAGCATGGTGAAGGGTGGCTAATACTACCCATTCTTCGTCCAATTCCCTTGCCTTGAGGATTATAAGAGGAGGCTGATGACAACCAAAGAAATGAACCAGTGTTGTTGCCAAGTATCCAGAGTCGCTTTGTGATGCTAAACGCCTCACGGCATCACATTCCCTAGTGCATTCAGGCAGACAAGTGGAAGGCGGTGTGGGTACAACTTCCTCTCACTTTTCTGTCCTCAAGAAAAATATTTATGGTGGTCATTTATTGTTTTCAGCATTAGAGTTGAGAGCAACTTACCTGGTTCACCAAAGAGAGAAAAAAGGTCTCACACGACACTGTAGAGTAAAGTTGCCCTTGATCCTTATTCTTCCCCTAAAACAAGCAAATGATGCAGCAGCAGTCGGTGCTCCTTCTTGTTGGATGTCACAGAACATGCTGAAGGTGGAGACCCCTGCTGCCATCTTCTACACATCCTTCTTACTTAAAAGAAATGAGGGAAGGGGTTGTGGTCTCTTCACCTAATACTTTTTTTTGACGGGTGGATCCCAATATTTTCATTAAAATTGTGTTAATGCTATCCGCGTCCATATTTCTATGCAGTTATATTTTGTGGTTTGGATTTTTGAATTCTATTTGAAAATCATGTTCTGTTCATGCAATTCATATTAAAGATGACGGCTTTGGTTCTATAATATGTATATTGAATAGTGATTGATATGCATAAATTTAAATTTGTTGTATTTATACTTAATTTATTCTCTTGAGAGGTGATATGACATGAGCCCATTAGCATCTAGAATTACATTCAAACTCTTCTTTGTGTTTTGTATACAACATAAATTAAAATTTGTTTCCATTTAAGATTTTGGATCAGATGGTTGTTATGTTTGTTTTGTCAAATATGCATGGTGGTCTTGCATTCAAAGTTATTTCCATTTTAGATTTTGAATAAGATCCTTGAATAGTCATATAAATAGAATCTGACTTGGTATCATTTGATTTTCGTCAGATTTCCATACATCTATCTAATATAAATCTAAGAGCTCAGTTTTTTATACATGCTTCATATGATGGCACTATGCTTTAGATCCTAGCTTAGGTGGATTTTGTTGGACTCTCATTTGGATGTGACAACCTCTTTATACATATCCATTGGGTAGTTTGTCAAGCAACAAATTGTTGTATTAAATCACAAATGGTTGTTACAATTAGTTTATTAAAGCTACTTATAATTGTAGAGGATACTCATTATTGTCTATCCTTTTTACATTATTTCAGGGGACAATTATTTTTTGTTGTCATATATTTCTTGCATTAGGAGATCTTAACTATTGTGAACTAAAAAACCTTGTGTACAACCACAACGTCTCAAACAATTCCTACTACAAGAAAACCTCCACACAATAATGCCAAAGATCATTCTTGGCTGCATCAATTGGCTTGATATGATCCTTGTGGACTGCCAACTTCATAAACATTCAAATCTTCTAAATAATCACATTGAAGCATAAGGACCAACACAGATCCAACTCTCTACATCATCATTTTTTCTTAGACCACCACTATATCTCTGTAACAAAATCCCTTGAGGGAATTCTGCAAACTCCAAACCAAGATACAATTGTCTACCACAAACTCATAGTATAACTACATTTAAAAAAAGTATGCAACTTATCCTCCTGCACTCTATAGCAAACAGCACATCGAGAGGCAAGGGCGACTCCAAATCTTTGAAAACTTGCCTCTATGGACAATCTGTTGTAACTAGCAATCTATGTGAACCATGATGCTCTAGGAATAGACTTTTAGATGCACATACTGATGTGCCAATTCAAAACTACACTTTTCAGACTATCCAATTTCAGATTTTCCTCTTTGTTTGCACAAGGGAATTATTATGTCTCTGTTCATTGATATATTTAATGACCACGTCTTAAAAGGAGATAGACATATCCCCATCTAACACCCCGATAGCCTTATCTTGAAGGAAATGGATGAGAGCTTGACCAGCCCAGGAATCTAACCAAAACTGGGTTGGATTCCATCTTTAACAGCCCATGTGACGTCACTTGAAAACTTTCTCCATGAAGTAACTATCCCTTTCCACAATGAAAGATTGATTGGCTGCAATTTGATTCTGCTATGTGTTGCGCCTTGTGAGGTATTTATCACAAACAGTCTTACCCCATAAACACTTATCAACCAATGCTTCACAAACCAGGAAACCAAGAAAAAGCCATGTTAGTCTCCGTCATCTTACGAATACCCAAGCCTCCTTATGAAAGAAATATTAAATTCTAAGACAGCAAATGAGATATTCTAGCATGCTCAGAATCTCTCCACAAGAATTTGATACATAGCTCTTCCAATTTCCTTCACACTGCATTAGGGCACATCGGTGACATAAACCAAAAAATGGGAGGGGTCGACACTGAATTAACCAAACAATTTTTTTTTTCATAAGACAACAGCTTGTATTTCCATAAACTTAATTTACTTGGAGCTTTAAGAACCACAACATCCCAATCAGATGCACCAATAGCCGCATCGGATAGAGGTAATCCCAAGTACTTCACAGCAAAGTGCCTTTAGCCCATTCAAAAGTAGTCTCCAACATGTAAGCATTATTTCCCTATACTTTAAGGGGGATGAACTGAGTCTTAACAGCATTAACAATTATACCTGAAGCAATTGCATACTCATCCAAAGCTTGAATAAAATTTGTCAAGGTCTTCCCCGTGTATTTGACAAACATCGTCAAATCATCTGCATAGACAAGAGCCCCAATACCAACTATCCCTCTACACAGTCGTGGGACCTCAATCAAATGCTTCATGATATCACCATAGAGTCTACGAGTAAACAATCATTCCAACTAAAAAAAAATGAGAAAGTGGGTCTCCTTGTCTCAATCAGTGCACAATATTAAAAGACTCTCCATCCCCCTCGTTAATTAACATCACGTAAAAATATTGCAAATCCAATCATTACTTTTTCCACTAAAAATTATTGAAGCTAATATGCAATAAAGTGGCAGCAATAAAATCCCAATTCATTCTATTGTATGCCTTATAAGATTCAATTTTGATGCATATAGATGCTACTCTTTCCCTATCTATTGAATGAACCATTTCACTAGCAAGCATAAAACAATAATGACCTTTCCTCTCCCCAAGAAAAAGCCCCTTGATTTGGGAAAATGTTTCTAGATAAGATCTTCATCCTAAGTACCATCGCTCTTGTACAAGGTTGAATAAATAGTTATCAAGAGAATTGTGCTTAAAATCTACTATATGGACTGCATCACGTTTCTTTGGAATCAATATGATAATGGTTTCTTCTCATTTCCTCACTAATTTTCATTTCTTAAAAAAGAAAATCTTTGATAGTGTCTGTTACATCAACCGAAACCACAACCGAAAATTGCTTATAAAAGCTGCTTGAGAATCCATCAAACCCAGGAGAACCCTCTGAGTTAGCTTGAAGCACAGCCCATCACACTTCTTCTTCTATCACTTTGCTTAGCAATTGTTTGTTCTCTTCATCTTATACACATTATCCCTACAAAATACTTCCAAACAACTCGCCTGATGATCTGAGCAAGAAAATTCTAAACATGTTGTTGACACACAAGATTAATTTGATTTATATTCTGAAAACGGCTATTTTTTCTATGGTAAAAACTTGATTCTTTGATGCTTATCTTGGACATATTGATGAAAAAAATTAGTGTTACCATCTCCCTCCTTAAGCTCATGCAATCTAGATTTTTTTTTCAACATAACTTCTTCTTGTTGCAAGGCCTCAAATAACAAAATCAACAAAATCCTGGTGTCACTTTCTTTGGTGATCCAGTCCTCATTAATATGATTTGACTTATGAAGGCCCTCCAATTCCTCTTGTAACATATCACCTTAAGATCAACTTTGTTACACCCAGACCTATTCAATTGAGAAATACAAGCATAAACATTGTCCAACTTAGATAATAATTTAATATTTGGAAATCTTCTAACCTCAATATTCCATGGCATCTTGATTAGATTTCTGCATTCAGGCTTCATGCTCCAGAAATTGAAAAATCTAAAAATACCACATTCAAGTTGAATCTGGTCAATACAATGATGAGAAAATATTAAAGCTAAGTGATCAAACTAACATTTATGAATAACATTGAGAGCATTTAAACCAACCATCACACTAATCCAGTCTTGATTTATGAAGCATCTACCAAATCTATTTTGCACTAGCCCCTCCATACTCCTTCTATCTGACCAAGTGGAACATGTCTATCCATCACCTCCACCAATTTTGAAAATTGAATGAACACACTAAAGCATAAGCAAGCAATCAAAGTAGGTCTCCTATTTTTTTCAGTGTTGTCCCTAACAAACATTAAAGTCTCCAAGAGCTAAACAAGGCAATTGTTTGTTTGTTAACACTACACCAAGCATCAGAAATTGACCTCTCCTTAACTGAAAGTTCGGGTGAAGATATACCCCAATTATGTCAAAGGAAGCACCATTGATCATAGACTCAAATGAGCAATCAATCCAAAACAAATTATACATATAGCTTTTAAAGAAGAACTTTTTCCTGTCCCAAGCACAAATAATCTTGGCCCAATTGTCATCAACCTCTAAATTGGATTCGAACTGGTAGACTTTGGATTTATTCGCCAACTGATTGTACTTTTCCACTATGAGTATAGTGTCCAACAGAAAAAATATCTCTGATTTTTTGTTCATCCATGGATGGAACCAGTCATGTTGGGCTCAAGAATTTGCAAGCCCTTCTATATTCCACGTTGATAGCTTCATTTATGTCAAAAGAGAGAACCCTTCCACTCCAGCAATTTCTTGAGTCTCTTCCATCCAAATCCCACCATCTGATTCTCCAATCAAACAATCTTCCTACTTATAACCCCACTCAGTGTTTGCAAACTAATCTACCAGATTTTGCTTTTTATTTGTTCATTTACCACAACTTCCCCTTTTCCAAACCCTCCCTTCTTCTTGGTCGCTCTCCCTTTCTTACATGTTAGGCCTCTTTTTTTCTTGTTAGCAGCAAGCGCTAAAGATACCACCTCTTTATTAACATCCATATTACATGTATTCTTTGCATTCTTGATTTCTTGAAATGAGCAATCTTTGTCAAAATCATGGGCTACAACCATCAGGCCCCTACTGGAGCCACTGGTACATTGATATGTTCATGAACAGCTATTTGGGTGCTTGCTTCATCTCTTGCCAGACCATCAAACAGATTCCTTTGCTCAGCTCCAAAGCCACTAGGTCAAGGTTTAAAGGGAACTCAACGCTTAGCCACTTTCACTTTTGACCAACCATCCTCTTCAACTAGTTTCTCTTGATAAGCAACACGAGAAGGACAAACATCCACACCATGATGAGGGGCACCACACTGAGAACAAGATATAATCATTCTCTCGTATCCAATAAATTATTCAAATAGAACATTGTCAACCACAAGAGAAACCATAGCAATAGGGGTAAAATCTAAAGGTACATAAATCAAAATACAGGCATAACCATACTTCGTGCTATATTTAGTGAAGGCATCAACATCAAAGAGGACTCCTCTAATCATCTTTGAGACACCCATAAACGTCTTCCTATTCCATAGTTGCATTGAAAGGTCTGAAAACTGTATCGAGTTAGGAACTATAGTATTATGCACTTTCATTGGCATTTGTTGGCCACCAGGTATTTCCCTGCCACTTTCTAGTGACTAGTCTGAATCTCCATCCCTAATTCATCCTTGGAACCCACCTCGATCAGAAATAGGCCTTTTGGTAGTATTGTAACCAAACCTGAGAGATGCTTGTGGTACTCATTAAAAGCCATTGTCATGTTAGGCCAAAATTTGGGGTTTCCTCTGACAAGGGTTCCAATGGCCATCCACCAGAACAATCTCGGCATCATCTCCTTCACCTCCATCAAAATGATGAGAGGTTTTCTTTCCTTAAACTTCCTGAACCAACAAGTTGAAAGGATCCATTGCCTCCTCCCATTTATTGTCCTCATGAGTCCTTGTACTAGCAATAACCAAGGCCCACAAACACACCTGACGATAACCTTGATGGATTACCAATAAGAGAAACATCCCCAGGACCTTCTGCAACAACCCACTCCTCTGAACCACGAAAAATGGTGACTCCTTCAGCTGAAAGCCCCCCTCATAGTTGGGGTTTGAACCCCAATTAGGTAGGTGCTCCACTCTCAAAAACTTCCATTTCTTTCCTTCAAAATAAGTTACAAGCTCATATTTTTCACTTTTAATCAGGTAAATTATTTATATATTTGAGTAAGATGTCTCTTGAGACACAAATTCTAACAACCACAAGTTACTGTCACTAGTCAATATATGGTAGTTAGCAACACACATGGAAGTAGGCATTGGTAGTAATCATGATATACCAAAGACATGGGTGAAACTAAATTGTGGACTGAGTGTCGACTCAGTTAACCTTACTTCAATATCTATGTCAAAACAATTTACTAATCTCCATGCTAACTAGTTTATATGGACATCCATTTACATACCTTGAGTTTTTTAGAAGAAGATCATGAAAAAAAATAGATGCTTGATTCAAGTGCTCAATGAGGACAAGGTTCTCACACTATTTCAAAAACAACCTTCTATATTTTGCAACCCTAATAGCTCAACGCTTTTCTCTATCCTTATTTTTATACCTTTACCATTTTTTCCCTAAAATTTCATACTGATAGTTGTTGCAGTAACCACTACCTTAGTGGTTGATTTATGCGGTTAGGCAACTCATATGAGTGGATATGTAGGTTTGAATCAACCCATCATGGGCAGATCTAAATCTAAAATCCAACATCGCATTTTACCCTATTGGCATTTTGGTAATTTGTGGGGAAATTTTTGGTGGGTCTTCCAATTAATCAATAAAAGGTATTTTGGTCATTTCCCATAACACAAGGTCCCTAAAGGGACCATAACATATCATCAGCTCCATATTGTATATATGAGTTTTTCGAGAAGCGACAAGAGGAGAGGAATATAATAGAGTTCTAAGAAAGAAAACTGCACATCTCAATGACTCTACATATGGTTACATTCAATTAAAGAAAATCAAGGTTAATATCCCTAAGTGAAATGTGTATTTACAGTATACAACATAAATTATTAGAACCAGTACGTTGTACGTTATTATGACCGGATTTTAAAAGATTCAAATCCAATCCGATAACTAACAACACACCATCATGTCTTAACATTCCCCCTCAAGTTGTGCATGGCCTTGAACCATAGACAACTTGCCTTTAAGAAACCAAAACTTGTTCTTTGTGAGACTTTTAGTAAGCAAATCAGCAACTTGATTATTTGAGTGGACAAAAATAAGGCTCCATCTCTTTATCTTCTATCTTTTCCTAATGAAATATTGGTCATTCGCAATATGTTTGGTATTGTTGTGTTGTATGAGACCAAGAGAAATTTGAATAGCACTATGATTATCACATAGCAATAAGTAGCCTTCCAATGGTTCATGCAATTTTGACAATAAATATCTAATCCATGACACTTCTGTAGTGGCAGCAGCCATGGCCCTATACTCTGCCTCTGCACTAGATCTTGCAATTGCCTTCTACTTCCTACTACTCCAAGATGTAAGATTAGGTCATGAATAACACAATGCCCTGATCTCTGAATATCCACATCTCTAGCCCAACTTGCATTAGTGTAAACTAATAAATCATGACAATGTTGCATAAAGGTTACTCAGGAATATGAAAGGCTATCAACAATTGTACCTTCAAATGTCTAATCATTCTTTTGAATGCCTCCATATGACCTAACTTTGGGGCATGCATAAATTTAGAGACTTGATTTGCCTTATAAGCGATATCTGGATAGGTAAATGTCATGTATTGAAGCATTCCAACAATACTATAACATTTTGCGGGTCATGATAGTCATCTCCATGTTGCTGACTTAATCTGCGGTTTAAAACACTAAGAGTAGCAATCAGCCTTATTTAAGAGATCGAAGGTATACTCGTGTTGTGTTAGGCACAGAGCACCATCTTCCGCATCCACCTCAACTCCAAGGAAACATCGAAGATTGCCAAGATCTTTCATCTTGAATCTTTTACCTAGGATATCCTTAGTTTTATGAATATGTGATCTACTCCATGTGATGATAATATTGTCAACATATATCAATAGGAATGTAGTGATATCTTAACCCAAAAATATGATGAGAAATGGTCAAGCTGAGAATGTTAAAATCTATGACTTTGAATCCCTAATGAGAAGTTTTCAAACAAGGAATGAGAAGAGTACTTCAAATCATATATATCCCTTTGTAGCCAACACATATACTCCTTAGGATCACCTTCATGGTATCCTCGTGGCTGCTCCATTACTTCGTCTTTTAAATTTCCATGGAGGAAATCATTCTTGACATCCAATTCCTTATTTACTGCCCATGACCAATAGCCAAGGCCAGAACAATATGAATCATACCCATTTTTACAAGAGAGCTGAATGTTTCATCATAATCATGTCCTATGAAAATCCTTTAGTTACAAGACATGTTGTATAATGCTCTATACTCCCATTTGGCTTGTATTTAATCTTATAAACCAAACAAGAACCTATAGCATTTTTATCAAGAGGACGTGGAACAATGGTCCATTTTTCACATTGATGCATCACTTTCATCTCTTCATTCAATGCTTGAATCTTTATTAGAAGTGGCAGCTTGAGAAAATGATGTTGTCTCAACCTCATTCTTAATATAAGAAAAAAATTGTTCGAAGCCCATATTGAAGTTGTCAAAGCTAACCTATCAATCAATAGGATGACAAACACTCTCTGATCTTCTAATGAGTAAAGTAGATGATGTTGAAGGATAGAAGGGCCCATTGTTTTCTCATCATTGATGAGAGGAAAATTCTACTATCACTCTGACATAAATCTATACAGAAAACTTGTCAATATTGGCAGTTGCATCATCTACAATATTGTTTTCTTTGTCATAGGCACATTTTTTTCTGAAATGCATGGACATGTATCCTGAGTATCATGCCTAGAAAGAAGTCTTGCATTAAGCCAATAATCATATTGAATCATGTGAAAATCATGTTGTGCAGAAATATCTTCTCCATCATCAAAATCATGTTCATCAAATATCACATTTCTTGAAATTTTGATTTGTTTGCCTATAGGATCATAACATCTATATCTTGTGTGATTATCTGCATACTCTCCAAATCTACGCTTGATTGTCTTGGGCTGAAACTTGTTTCTATGTAATGAAACAACATGAACATAACAAATACAACCAAAAGCACATAAAGTATCATAATTTGGATCCTTATGAAATAGAACAAAATATAGACTTATGGTTAAAAAATATACATAGGCAGATGATCTATAATATGAAATACAGTGTGAAAAGCTTCTGACCATAATCCCATGGGAAGCCCACTGGCATGCATCATGGTCATAGCACTTTCAACAATACTTCAATGCTTTCTCAATGCAATGCTATTTTGTTGAGGCGTGTGTGGGCAAGATAGCCATCAATTAATTCCATTATCTTGAAGGTAATGAACAAAATCATGATAAGAATATTCCCTCAACACACCCCACCCCCAACCATCATATTGAAACTTGACAATATTGAGAGAGAATTGATTTTTGACAAGAGCGTGAAAGTGACAGAAAGAAGAAAATACCTCAGATTTGGTATTTAAGAAATAAATCCATGTGAATCATGAAAAGTGATCAATGAAATGACATAATACCTGCTTCCTAAGTTAGAATTTTCAAGAGCCAGCCCCCCACACATCTGAACAAACTATTTCAAAAAGTTTTAAAGCTCTTTCATTTATTAAATTAAAAGAAAGAACGTGACTCTAACATATCTGACAACGAGAGCACATTTTCTCGCTTGTAAGAAATTCCAAGCTATGCTTAGGAATGAAATTAGCAAACACAAGTTCTTCAATAAAGACTCCACTACAATAACCAAGACGAGAATGCCACAAAGGCTTTACATTTATTAACATTGAAAAGACTATGATCCTTAGGCGACAAAGATGAGGAACCAAGTTTCAAGTCCTGATGAGCATAGGTGGGATCTTCCTTAAGGATGAGCATGTCCCTTGATGCTCACCTTTAGCATACGTCATCTTTATTAGAAAATCCTTGACATAAACTGAATAATGAGAGAATTCAAAAGCAAATTGAAATAATCAACAAGTTTAGAAACAGAAATCAAGTTTTTCTTGATATTAGGAACACGAAGAACACGACAAGAATCAAGTATGGGAATGGAAACTTTTCCAACATGAGTGAAGGGATGATGAGTTCTATCTCCTGAACTACATTACCCTTACTAAAATAAGGAACTAAATTGGAGGAACTTACTAGCATTACCTATAACATGAGAAGCTGTCCCTGAATTTGATGGTATTGTGAATTTGATGAATTAGGATTTTAAACTTGCTTCACCAATGGTGGGGCTTTATTAAGAATCAATTCTAAATATTTGAACATGCTACATGCTCATCATGTTTATGGCCATATTTGGGTGCACAAAAGTGTATTGTCAGTGTACAACTGCAAGGATATGGTTACACCTAAAAATTAGGCAAAAAAATTTTCCATCTCTTTCGTTCTTACTTTCTTCACTCTTTTAGGAGTTGAAATTCACACAATCATGATGGAAGTTCTAACTTTTTTTTACGTGTTGAATTGCCATTTATATAGAGAGATTAATTGTTATCTCAAGTACAGATCCTTCCCTTGTGTGTGCTAAGTATGCATGAAGTATTTTGGTGTGTCTTTCTATTTAATGGCGCTAAATCCTTCCAAGGTATTGTTCTAGTTTGAAAAGCAAAACAAGGTTCATGGAAACACACTTTTTCTTTTGAAGGAATAAAAGACAAAATCATGTTTTGAACATTTTGGTTTTAGCCATCGAATGTATATATTTGAAAATGGAAAGCTTTGAAACTTGGGCATGCTTCTGTTGTTCTATTAAAGTTAGACACCTGAATGTGAAATGTTCAAAGGTGAGATGAGCGGTGCTTCTGGATTTCAGCTTCATGCACAAAAGGTTGAAGTTTTGATCTTGTGGGAGTTTTTCTAGTGAGAGCTTGGAAGTGAAGAATAAAAAAGGGGTGCAAACAAAGTTCCAACCCTGATAAGATTATTTATAATAGATAATTAGCTTAATATGATGTCAACTGAGTCTTCTTGAATGTAGATCTCCTTTTTTGGATAAGTTAAACAATACGTTGGACAAGATGAAAGCTGTTTTAATTCATTCAACCATTGGACATGATGAAAGCTGTCATAATTCATTCATGCAGTTGGAATTTGTGAAGTGCATATTATTAAACAAGAGACTATTTATATAGATACTTCTTTATTTCCATTCACTTAAACTCTCTAAATTGGCTTGTGGATGACTTAATTTTGTAGGGAACACCGAATATCTGTTTTAAAGATGAATATGCCTGCATGGTCTTTTGTAAGTGTCGTCGGACATATCCCACTTACAAGTGAGGTAAGAACCTTCACTAGTTTGTTGTTGATAGATTAGCTGCATTGTTTTATGTCTTTTTTGTTGGATATCGGCATGTTACCAATATGATTTTCCAAAGGTTTTGAGCATTAAGAAATATGGAATCTTGTAATAGCAAAAGCATGAGGATGCTATGCCACAAATCTCCACCATCTAAGCTAAGGGAACATTTCAATTCCTCACCTAACATGGGATGTCCATACTATAATGGGTGATAAATTTTGTGATGATAGATGATAGGCTTATGCCTTATTACACTAGGGTGACCCTAGTAGCTTTACCAATCAGAAGCCTGCCAATGGAGTGCAGTTGGTAACGATCTCACTTTGGCCAAGTTATGTGAAAGCCTTCCGCAGCTTGAGAGAGTGAGAGAGAAATTTATTTTTAATTTTTCTTCAATATTATGTTTTTTCTCTTTAAAGTGATAATTTATTCTAAGATATTGTGGTAAACATATTTGAACCGCATCCTAGCTCTAGTAATGTAATGGAAGAGTTAATCCCCACGGAACTGCTTACACCCCAGCCCACATGCAACAATATTGGAAATAGTGATATCCTATCATTACCACAGAGGTTGCCCATTGTCAAACATGAGCTTCATATTCTAAACAAGATTGTAGCTATCTCTTGATAGCAAGCTGAGCTTTTATTCATATGGTTTGCTAATTGTCACCCATTTATTGATGGAAATGATCAGATTTCATCACATTGCAAGTTGGGTTTAAGATTGGTGTTATGCTCTTTAGATGACAATGATATGCACATTCCATTTGGTGGATATAATGGCCATTACAGCAATAGGTAAGTCATTTATTCATGTTCCTATGCTTTGTAAGAGCATTTTGTCCTATATTTGGTTAGCTTCATGAATGGAAGCCAACCTAGGCTTGACACTTGATGACATTCTTACCTTTAGGAGGATTTGGTGGACATAATGATGCAAACGTTGATTGTTCCTTCTTTGTCTTTGTTCTTATATATGTATATGTATATATATATGTATATATATATATAAGTTCAATGCTGCCAAAAGTGGTGGAGGTTGCCGCATAACTAAAATTTTAAAAATTTGTCGTTAAAAAAATCACTAAATTAGCATCAGCCATAGTTTATGGGACAACCATAGTTTATTGTGGCTATAACAATGATTTATGATCCCTCTTAGTGATAAATTTTAAATTTTAGGCATCAAAGAACTATCCTGCATACAACAGCATTGACTTTTCCTATGCACACATACATGCACTCACACACATGCACACACACACACACACACACACACACACACACACATATATATATATATATATATATATATATATATATATATATATATATATATATTTATAAGCTGAAATCCTTCATAGGCATGTTTGATGGTAGCAATGAGAATAAAATTCAAATTTGACATTCCCTTGCCCCATCAAATGTGGGATGAAAAAAGTGTCAATTGGATCAAGTTCGAGAAAAAAACATTTTTGGAAACATCATTTCACCCCTTTGGGTGGGACAAGCTTTCCTGGGGTGGAAAAAAAGCCTGCTAGGGCTTGCATACAGATGGCCTTGCCTCTTCTTTGTGTTGCTTTTTCTCTATTGATGTTCCCTCCTCCTCATCATGCTGCTTCATGAGAGCAGATGATCTTGGCAACTCTAGTTATCATTTGGTGACATCTGCTCCCTGTTCTGGCTGCCAAAGGTGGAGCTCATCCCCAAACCAGCTTCACAACTGGTTAAGAAGGCAATGGAGCTGTTGGTGGTCTGCAGTGCTGTCGTCCCTCTCTTTTCATCTTCTAAATCTTAGGATTTCAACCAACTGCAGGTCTCATCTCTCTCTCTCTCTCTCTCTCTTGTGAGGAAGAAGATTCACTATGTTATGTCCTATTCTTTCCTTGTACTGTGTTTGTTTTCTTAACTTGTTCAGGTTGGGTAGATTTGGGTGATACTTTGTCGCTCCCTTTTATTGTTTAATGGTTTGAATAGGAAGATAACTTCACTGTTAGTTTCTAGTTTATATTAATGATTTTCCAATTGAAATCTCAGATTGTTGTTCATTGCTCTTCATTCTTCTTCATTCCATTGAAACCTGTAGCATGCTATCCATCGACCAGGAGCCTGTGAAATCCCTCATTGCTCTAGTCTTACCAAAGAAAACTAACATTGACTGGGTCTGATTCATAGTTTATGTGCATATAAGAACTTACAATCAATATAAGGAAAATCCCTATAGGTTCTTATCAAAAGGGAGCTTGTACCTACGGATTTAAATACCAAGACAAATTTGGAGGCTGTCAGAAACCTCTTTGTGATGAAGTATTCATCTGGGCATTTCACAACTATTGAAAATAAAAGAAAAAGAGTTGAGGTTTTTAGTAATTACTTTAAGTCATAGGTAGCTTTTGAAGTACATGAAGTGGTTTTTGGTTTTTTCTCTATATTCTTAAACTCTTATTGTAATTTCATGTTACCACCCCTAATCCTTATTTTACTTAAGGATTAGGGTCAATGGAAGATATATGAGGTTTTTTCTCTCTCTTCTCTTCACGCTCATTCACCCTTCATCTTCTCTAACTTTCCAAACAACATGGTATTAAAGAGGTGAAGTCTTGTGAGCCTATTGGCATTGTAATGACGTCCCTGCTATCTTCTTCTCTTCCTATTTCATTTCACAACATCTATTTCATTTGGGTGGTTTTTTTTTTGTTTGTGGTCACTTAAAACCTTAGGTGGTCATTTTGTTCAAATCGATGGTGGAGTAGTGTCGATATTCTTGCTGGATGGACACTAAGTTCTCATGTTGAAGGACATCATGGTGACATCCAATTCAGTTGTTGTTGAAGTCATTGTTGTCAATGTCTTTGGATGACATCGATTCTTGTGGATCGGGCATTGCTGTTGAAGTCGTTCAATAATATCAGCTCGTGTGGACCAGGCATTGCTGTTGAAGTTGGTCATTGTTGAAGTAGTTGAATAATATCGACTTATGTGGACCAGGTTTGTCGTGAGATGATTGTTGTTGTACCATTATGATATACAGATTTCAGCAGCCACCAAGTTAGCTAGAGCATATTATTATCAGTCCTACAGGTTCTCTATCATCATGTTGAAGAAAAAAAATTATATTAAGATCACTGTCCATATCAGGTTTATTTTATGCAATTATGTTCTTATTCAGACTACAAAACATCAGCCTCCAAGAAAACCAGGGTAGATTGTTGTCAACCCTGTTGGTTTTCTTTTGTCAGCATTAAAGAAAAAGAACAATTATATTAAGATCATTGCGTAGCTCAGATTTATTTGATGCAATTATACTATTGTTCAGAATGCAAGATCCAGTATCAGTAGAAGTTTTGTTTCTTGTTGATTTCTATATTGTCGATCTCTAAAAGGTGATTGAAGGTTTCTTTGGGGGTACGGGCAGATGCCGCGCAATATATATGTCGATAGTCAATCTCTCCTAATGTTCTATCTTCCTCCCTTCGTTGACAAGTTTTATGGCTGACAATAAGAATGTAATTGAGACTTGTAGGTCTAACCCTATGGTAGAGTATAAGGCTTTCGCTAGTCCATTCTTACATGGTCAACTGTCAAATTAGATGGCACCAATTATGAGATATGATCACAGACATTTATGACGTCAGTAGTTGGACACATGAAAGATCATACTGTTGGTGAAGATGATCCTAATCAAAAGGTGAGAAAGCATGCCACTTGGAAAGAGGATAATAGTATTGTGATGCTTGGATAATGAACTGTGTCCAGCCTCACATTGCCAATGGCTTATGTTATTATACTACAGCCAGATATATGTGGGAGTTTCTAAGAGAAATATTTTCTCAAAAAATGTAAGCAGAATTTTGTATGTGGAACAAGAGATCTTTCAACTTCAGTAGGGATCTCAAGACCTAGCTTAGTACTTCTCATCTATCAAATCTGCCTATGAAAGGCTAAATGCAGTCTGACCTCCATGCAGAGTATGTTATAAAACACATTTGGAGCAAATTATGGTGGCTAAATTATTATCTAGATTGTCTTCTGAATACTCAGTTGCCAAGGCACAATTGCTTACATGTGTAAAGATTTCAAATCTCACAAAAGCCTATAATAGGCTTAGCTGCCTTGTAGTCACCCTTTCTCAGACATCCAGTGATACTCCTACTTCTGCATTGGTGACTGTTGGGGGCTGGCTTTTTTACTCCATCTCAGGGGTGTGGTGGGAGCATAGGAACTGGAAGACGTGAAAAACTATGGTGCTCACTTTGTGGTAGACAGGGACATTTGGAGAATAGATGCTGGAGCAAGCATGGTCGTCCTCCGCCTTCATTTGCTCCTCCTCTTGGCAAAGCCACAGCTCAGCTTGCTTCTTCTATAGGTGCAGCTCAAACCACTTCTCCCACAGTTGAGCATACTCTGTCCACCTCTGCATATACATTTACCCTTACCACAGTTGTCAGAGTATGAAACCCTTCTAGCCCAACGATCTAGCTTTGTTTCTACTTTATGCTTGATACAACTTATTTAGTCAGTATGGTGATGAAGGATGCATGTAATGTATGGATAGTTGATTTTGGTGCTTTAAAATGTTTTCATGGCTAGGCACAAAGTTTTTCTTCTCTACAAATGTTTCCCCAATCTCATCATGTCAGGTTAGCAACTTGGAGGATGTTCCTTATTTTGGGACAAAAAAGACGTAGAGATATCTACTTCATTGCATATAAAGTGATTTCATTATACCCTACAGTTTCCCAAGAATCTTTTGTACGTCTATCAACTTACTAATGAATCAAATTGTAGGATTATTTTTTGTTTGAGCTGTCACACCCGGACTTTTTACCACCAATTTTTTTTCTTTCATCAAAACACGTCGACGTGCGATGACACAAAAATCAAAATGGAGGTAAGCAAATCAAAATAACAGTGGTATGAATAATCAATTTCTGTATCAAAATCAGTTGGTACAATAAAACTTCACATTTATCAATGACACTTGTGACAAAAATGCACCCAAAACAAAACACTAAAAACAAGACTTCAGTGCAACAAAACATGACGCACGAGCATAACTGTACACCCAAATCTCCCAAGTAGGATCTCAACTAAACCATCTAATCAACCTGCTACCTAAGGTATGCTAAAACATAAAAAAGATAAACAACAGAATGTATAGTCTTTGCAGTATAACAACATACTAGATAAACCCCTAACCCTCTAAAGTAAAGGCTCAAATCTGGGGACTAACATATAGAGGAAACACAATTACTCAATACAATGATGCATATATACATTCTCATAAACAATCATTGTAGTCCCTTACATATTCCACAATATGAAAGGATTATTCAATTGATATGATCAATTCACTTATTAGTCACATTAATCTCTTTCACTCATTTTTTTTATATTCATTTCATGCACATTCATATTAATTAATTAACAGCTTTTGTAGGTGCAAAATACAGGTGCATGCACACTACGAGTGACCTATAGTCAGGAGACAAATCCGGTGGCCTAAAACAATATGGATCCATAATCACTACAAAGGTAAAGCAATCCACTAATGATGTGTGGGGTAATTGCTCAGTCTTCCTTAGGACACCCAGGTTTGGAAGGTAGAAACCAACACTCCAAGCATAACACGATGATATTGGAGCCTTACACCACCTACGTTCCGAGTAGGCTTGATCAGTGGCGATGCTGGAATGTAGCCCAAACATATTGTCATAACCCACTAGCCTTCAATCAATTAGTCTTTCTTAATTTATCATTATAAAAATACATTCACTATAGCATTGGCTAGCACATAGGATTAGCTCACTTCACGAGTGCAACCAGACCCCAAACTGCCTTTATAAGAAGGTCACACATTCAATCAATACTCTTTGCTAGCCAAATCACATTTTATGTGCATTTATACAAGTTAGGTCCATTCAATCAAATCACTTTTCAATGGCAATCCATATGGAAAATATCATAACAATCACAACAAACAAAACATACAATCATTTCATACAAAAACTTAGCCAACCCATAGAGAGTAGTGTTGATCTATGATTGGCTCATAGCTTTCCAAAGCAAATAACATGCTAGCATGCTCATCAATATACAATCGAGGTCAAAAAGGTACTCGACTCGATGCTCCACCTAACCTATCCTAAGCAGTTATAATTCTAGCATGCATATGTCATTCTATAACATTTAAAGACAATTAATCAACATAATCAACCAATTTCACGCATACATTCATATGTCAAGAGGCACACCGATTCACTCAATGTTCAAATGAAAACACATTCATAGGATATAATGATCCTAAAAGCCCACACTTTGACAATGCAACATAAAATGCACCTTTGTCCCCAAGCAAGGATTTGCCTACAATGTCATCATACCTGTCACATGTCTCCACTATTACAAAAATCACCTCAAACTCTGCATCCTTTTGCTCAAGGTTTGCTCAATGTGTCTAGTCCACTTACAAAAACTCAAAGAAATAAGTTTTCTATCTACCTCGCTCTAAAAATTAATTTAAGTAAGAAATAGAATGATCAAGTTGAAGGTTATCAAATCAAGAGGGTGCCAAAAAGTTGAATTGGCCAGTGGAACCTTTCTGCAAGTTCTTTCCATACTTATGAGGTCATGACTGACTGATCTAAACTCGTCTCTCATGCATCCCAACAGTTGTACACTTCTCAACTCATCTTCCAAGTTAATGTTTGAATAGAAACTACTAGTGTCATTCCTATTCAATAATTCACACCATGCCCCTGGAAAAACGAGTCAACTTTTGGTAACATATACATTTATGTTCATGTTCATTACTCCATAGGGTCCCTTGCCTAACTGTCGTATACTCCCAACAGTTTTTGCTCAAACTTAACATCAAGCAGGACCTACTCCAACACAGTCGAGTGCAAGTAGTCATTCATGTTACTAATCACAGTTTGCACCACTCACTTATTGTCCTCAAGTGAGTACGGGCCGCACGATCGGGAACACTAGGTAGGAATCTTTACAATTATCTCACTAAGTGCAACTTCAATTAATCATACACCCAATTATAGATGGCTAACACCCAATTGAGGCATCATACTTGCAATTTCGCTTCTCATTTAACAATTTAATGATGAGGCAAACTAAATCACTAGCAATAGTATAAAAATTAATCAAATCAACAAGATAAAAACAATTCTTTCATACACTAACACATGTCTACTATCTAATAAATTATGTGTTTTGTCTTCCCTTCAAACTGCAAATCATGCAAGCCAATACAAGTGCTCCCTTCTTGCATGCATCACAAAATCTAACAAAATATAGCATGGATTAACGCCCCTCTAGGGCAGTCCTAAACCTTTTCTAACGTAATAAAATCTCCATTGCGTGTCCTAGATCATTCAATCTTGAACCTAGCATGCTCAAAAGATAATTGTTTGTGCACTTATGGAAAACAACATCCAAAATAAACTCAATTAGGCTCACTCACCCCTCTTATAGAGTCCAAACTGCTATAGGTGTCTCTTGCAGCCACCTCGAATGTTGGGACAGCCACTAGCCACCGATGGCAATTTTTTGTTGATGCCTTCAACACCTTTTTCCCTGAAAGAGGGGAAAACATATTCACAATCTGCAATACAACCCAAACGGCACTAATAGGGAATGTAAATGAAAAACAAGGGAGTCGCCTGAGCATTGAGGGTCTGCAAGAGAGTGAGCAAAAGAGAGGAGGTCGTTCAGTGGTTGACAATGAGAGAGAGAGAGAGAGAGAGAGAGAGAGAGAGAGAGAGAGAGCGTGAGAGTATGCGCACGGGAAGGTCCAGAAGAGGGACCATGAGCTTGACAATGGTAGCGTGAGAAAAGAGAAAAGAGACTAGGAAGAAGAGCGTGAATGTGCCTGAGAGAGGGAGTGCATGCACGAGGGGGGGGGGTGTACCATAGCGAGAGCGTTCATGTGAAGGAGTTTGGGTGAGAGGGAGAGAGCTGGCAGGAGAGTGCATAGAGAGGGTGAGAGTTGGGAGAGAATGAATGAGGGAGAAGCAAAGAGACATCAGAAGGGAGGGTGGCTAGCTCTGCCATTCACTTCTTCCACTGCCTTGACCTCCACCACTTCTTTTTTTTTTCTGTATTTCTTCAACTTGCACTTTCACCTCTTGTGCCTCTTTATTAATCCAGATCAATGAGAGAGGGAGAGAGGCTCCCGGTGTCGAGCCTTCTTCATGCAGGTGGCAACATGGGTCTAGCTCTGAACCTTGATCCAAATCCGCACTGCCACAAGAAAACGTGAGAACACGTGTGGATACTTCTTTCACATATCGACCTCGAGCTCCCATGTGAAGAAGTCATTCCACTTTTACTAAAAGAATCTACTTGATGTGAAGTACTTTCTCTCTCTAATCCACAATTCTAATGGGCTTTGCTTTCATCGCCAAATCATCTTACACCTGAATACATTGAAAATCAATCACATGTGTAAGATCAGACACAAACTTTTGAAGCGTGGAAAAACATCATGAACATGACTCAACTATTGTAGTAGTGTCAATTTGTATGCCACTTCTCTGATTTTGTCTAGTATCTCAAAAGGTCCAACAAACTTTGGCTCAACTTTCCCTTAATCCAGAATTGGGATATGCCTTTAGTAGGTGAGATTTTTAAAAACACATGATCACCAACCTCAAATGCCAAATCTCTTTGTTGAATGCCAACATAACTCTTCTGTCTACTCTAAGCTATCAGTTGTACTTGGTCGGTATAATGCTACAAAACCAAAGGGTTTTTGATCTTACTATTACTCATTTTGATCCAACAAGTTGGCGATCTGCAAGGCCTTTCTTACAATGTCTCAAAAGATGTCATCCCAATGCTAGAGTGATAGATATTATTGTATGCAAACTATGTCAATTTCACATGTTTGCTCTCTCTTTTTCTTTCCAATCTAGAACATAAGCACGTAACATGCCCTCTAAGGTCTGGATGGTTCTCTTAAGTTTCCCATTAGTGTAGGAATAGAATGTTGTCTGCAACTTAAGTTAAGTACCCAATGCTTTTTGCAGTTTCCCTCAAAACCTAAAGGTAAAATGGAGATCTTGATTTGCAATAATAGACGTTGATACCTCATGCAGTCTCACTATCTCATTAATATACAACTCTATGAGACTCTCCAATAACTAACTGATTTTAATTGGCAAAAAATGAGCCGAATTTGTAAGTTGATCAACAATCACCCATATCGCATCACGTTATTCCCTAGTGCAAGGCATACCTACTATGAAATCCTTCATGATATCCTCTCATTTTCACATTAGAATGTCTATCTTTTGTAATAAGACTCTAGGTTGGTGACTTTCAGTTTTAATTGGTTGGCAAAGTAGGCATTTTACCACATATTCTCCAACTTCATGCTTCATTCTAGGCTATCTATAATTTTTTTTTTATATCCTAAAACATCTTTGTATTTTTAGAGTGTATGAAAAATTTAGATTTATGAGCTTCATCAAGCAACTAGCACTTCACCCTTCATCTCTAGGGACCCACAATCTTTGTTGAAACCACAAAGAACCATCATCATCCTGATAACAAGAAAAATCTATCTTCGTACTTTCTTTCATTTTTTTTAGCAAAATTAGGTCATTTTTTTGCTTCAATATAAGTTCATCTGACAATGGATATTATATTAAGACAATCATAGTTATTTGTTCTCATCACATAGGTAAGTTGTTATGCTATCACATCTTGCAATAATGTCCAAGAACGATTTATCATACTACATATAATGGCCTCCGCATATCTACTCAAAGCATCGATCACCACATTTACCTTTCCCTAGTGATATGATATTTTAAAATCATAATCCTTTGAGTACTCAATTCATCTCTTTTATCTCATATTGAGATCATTTTGGAAAAATATATATTGTAATGACTTGTGGTCTACAAATACCTCGAACGTAGTCCCACATAGATAGTGTCTCTATATTTTCAATGCAAACACTACTACTCCCAATTCCAAATCATGAGTTGGATAATGCTTCTTATGATTATTCAACTGCCTAAATGCATAGGACATTACATGACCAAGTTGCATCAATACCTAACCATAACTAATTCTTAATGCATCGGTATATACCACGAATCCAGAATTACCAAATGGAAGTGTCAAGATAGGTGCAATGGTAAGCTTGTCCTTCAGAGTTTGGAGACTCTTCTTGCACTCCACATCCCATGTGAACTTTATTCCTTTTCTTAGTAGTTTGGTCATGGGAATAGTCTTTTTTGTAAAGTCCTATATAAACTTGTGATAGTGTCCTATCAATCCCAAAAAGCTTCTAACCTCTACGTTGTGTGGCCTATTTCATTCCTATACTACTGACACCTTGTGTTCTATCTCGCTATCTGCATACACCAAAATGTCGTCCATCAATACAATAACAAACTGAACCAAATAATCTTGAAAAACTCTATTCATGAGGTCTATAAATGTTGTGGGAGCACTGATCAACCCAAAAGGCATGATTCTAAATTTGTCGTGCCCATTTCTAGTTTGAAAGGTTGTCTTAGCAACATCTTCCTCCAATATCAAAAGCTAGTAATAATCTGTCCTTAGATCAATCTTAGAAAAAACCTTCGCATTCTTGAGTTGATTGAACAAGTCCTCAATTCTAGAAAGCAGATACTTATTCATGATGGTGACTTGATTCAACATACGATAGTCTATACATAAGTGCATTGTCTCATCCTTCTTCTTAACAAGCAAAACGGGTGCTTCATATACGAAAATCTCATAACAATCACAACAATCAAACCACACAATCACTTCATACAAAAATGTAACCGAACCACAGAGAGTAGTCTCGATCTGTGATTGGCTCATAGCTGTCCTAAGCAAAATCTTAAGCTATGATGCTCATTAATGCACAATTGAGGAGGAAGAAGCACTTGACTCGATACCCTGTCTAAGTTGTCCTAAGCAGTTATAATTCTAGCATGTATATGTCATTGAATAGCATTTAAAGATGATTAATCAACACAATCAATCAATACACATGCATTCATATGTCAAGAGCATGCCAACGTACTCAACATTCAAAAAAGAAAACATTTGTAGGATCTAACGAGTCACTGTGTGGTAACATATACATTATTTTTATGTTCTTTACTCCATAGGAGCCCTTGCCTAACCATCGTATACTGCCAAGAGTCTTTGCTCAAACTTAACATCAAGGACGAGCTACTCCAACAAAATTGAGTGTAAATTGTCACCCACGCTACTAATCATAGTTCACGCCACTCACTTATTCACTTCAAGAGCACAGGCTGCATAATTTGGGACATTAGGTAGGAATCTTTCATGTTATCTCACTAAGTGCAACCTCAATTAATCAAACACCCAATTCTAGATGGCTAACGCCCAGTTGAGGTATCACACTTGCAATTACGCTTCTCCTTTAACAATCTGATGATGATGCAACTAAATCACTAGCAAGAGTATAAAATTAATCAAATCAACAAAATAAAAAAATTTCTTTCATACACTAGTTCATGTCCACACCCTAATAATTTACGTGTTTTGTCTTCCCTTCAAACCATAAATCATGAAAGTCAATACAAGTGCTCTCTTCCCACATACAACACAAAATCTAACTAAATATAGCATGGATGAATGCCCTCTAGAGCAGTCTTAAACCTTCTTTAATGTAATAAAATTTCTCTCGTCCACCTAGATCATTCAATCTTGAACCTAGCATACTCAAAAGATAATTATTCATACACTTGGGGAAAACAACAACAACCAAAATAAGCTTGATTAGACCTCACTGACCCTTATAGGGTCCTAAATGTTGTAAGCATCCCCAACAACCACCTTGAATGTTGAGCTGCCGTTGAAAGTTGTCAATGTCTCCAACACCATTTTTTGATGAAGAGAAAAAATGTATTCCCAATCTGCACGTTAACCCAAACGGCGCCAATATGGAATCTAAATGAGAAAAACAAGAGAATTAGCTAAGCATTGAGGGTCTACAAGATCATGACCAAAAGAGAGGAAGTTGTTCAGCGTGTTGACAGGGAGAGTGCCAAAGAGAGAGAGGGAGAGAGAGAGAGAGATCAAGAGAGTATGTGCATGGGAAGGTGTAGAAAAGGGTTGTGTGCTTGAAAATGATAGGGAGAGAAGAGAGACTAGGAGGGAGAGTAATGTGCCTAAGAAAGGGAGTGTGTGCATGAGGGGGAGCATAGAGAGGTCGAGAGAGGGGGCGTACATAGAGAGAAAGTTTGTGCAAGGAAGACTATAAATGAGGGAGTTTGGGCAGGATGGAGAGAGGGAGAGAGCTGGTGGGAGAGTGCAGGGAGAGGGCAAGAGTTTGTGTGAGAGAGCATGAGGAAGAATCAAAGAGAAATCGAAAGGATAGGTGGCTTACCTCACCACTGCAGTCCACTTCCTCTACTGCCTCAACCTCCGTAACTTGTTCTTCTTCATTTCCCAACTTCCTCTTTGTTAACCCAAAACAATGAGAGAAAGAGAGAGGCCCTAGTGTCAAGCCTTCTTCATTCGGATGGCAACATGGGTTCGAATCTAGACCCTGATTTATCTACCCTGCCACATGAAAATGTCAGATGTTACATGGGCTTTTGTGTTTTTCATGACTTATTGACTTGGAAGATGATTAGTGGAACTGTGGAAGCCACGTTGGAAGAGGCATTTACTACTTATCTCGACTAGTTGAAGTTGTTGCATCATCTACGGAGTAGAGTATACTAGTCTTTCTAGTGGCACCTCATGCTCGGTTATTCTTCTCTACCTAAACATTGTTGTGTCTACCTCAAATTTCTTCTTCACCTTTATTTTAGTGTGAAGCTTGTCAGCTTGAGAAGCACTATCGCGGCTCTTTTTCTTCTAGTCGGACTCCTTTTAATCTTATTCATATGGATGTATGACTTTTATATTATTTGGTTCTAACTAAAGATTTTTCTAAAATGTCTTGGGTGTTCTTGTTGAAAGAATAGCCAAAAGTCATTTGTATTCTCAGGACATTCATTCTTGAAATGAAAACTTAGTTTGACTCTTAGGTAAGTGTATTCACATTGACAATTCTCTCAAATTTAAAAAAGCTTCTTTGATGCAATTTTACAAAGATTGTGGAATTTGTCATCAATTTGGTGTGCTCATTTTTGCCAACAAAATGGAGTAGTTAAGCAAAAACACCAACACATTCTCAACATCGCCCAAACCTTATGCTTCAGACTCATGTTCCATCATATTTTTTATAGGATGCCATACTTAATGCTTCTATCTCATTAACCAAATGTCATCCTCTTCAATTGACAACCAAATTCTTATTCAGCTACTCTATCATGGGTGCTCATTGCTTCACATCTAAGGTTTTTGGTTGTGTTTGTTTTGTCCATATATTTAGATCAAATAGAGATAAACTTGTTGTTCATGCCATTGAGCATGTATTTGTGGGCTACCCCAAAAAATCAAAAAGGATATAGGTGCTTTGGTCATGTTTCCAAAAGGGAGTATGTTAGTGCATATGCCACATTCTTCAAGTCGCAACCCTATTTTTCTTGTCTCATAGCCACCATTTATCTTGAGATGTCTCAGTCATTTCTCATCTTGTTCCACCCGTTCCATTAGAGTTTGTCACCTGCTTTCTTACCTCTATTCCCTCTCCACCATCAACTGATTTTAGGACCTTCCACTTTTTTATGCTCAGCAACAAACTCCTCCTATGTCTCTCCATTGATTCCTTTTTAGGAGGTAAGTACCCCTAGTGATTGCAATGAGCCTGACATTAACCCTAGTAGCTTTGCAAATCCTCCTTTGGTAGAAGAAGATTTACCCATTGCTCTACAACAAGGAATGAGGCAGTGTACATTTTATCCCATTTCAAAATTTGTGTCTACAGTTCAGCTTGGAGGTCATTTATAAAGCTTTATCTCTGCCATGTCTACTGATTACATTCCTATGCATCAACAACAAGTACTTATAGACCCTAAATGGAGGCAAGCTATGCAAGAAGAAATAGATGACTTGACCTCTCATGGAACTTGGGAACTAAATGATCCACCATCTGGATGTGATTTTGTTGGCTCTAAATGGGTGTTCGTCTAGTAGCAAAGAGGTACACCAAATCCTATGGGTTGATTTCTTTAAGACATTCTCTCCTATTACATGACTGGGGTCCTTCCACCTTGTGCTCGACTATGGTTGTTCATTATGGGTGGAATATGTCTCAACTTGATGTTGAGAATTGCTTTTTATATTGTGATCTCTTAGAGACAATATATATGCAGCAACCACCTGGTTCGAGCTAGAAATGTTTGTTGACTCAAGAAGGCCATATACATCTGAAACAAAGTCCATATACCTGGTTTCACAAGTAATTTGAGGTTGTGTTAGAGTTTGGTTTACAAAGACCCCCCTTAGAACATTCATTATCCATTAAAAAAGAAAAACTCTAAAGAAATTTTGCTAATCGTTGTATGTGTAGATGACATTATTTTGGTAGGTGATAATGATATGAAGATCTCAAATACTAAGATATATCTACATAAAAAATTTATGAATAAGGACCTTAGACCTCTTAGATACTTCCTAGCATAGAGGTTGCCAGGAATAAAGAAGGTGTTGTTATATTGCAAAGGAAGTGTGTTTTTGATCTATTACAAAAGAGGGGCATGTTGGGAGCTAAGTCTGCTAGCATTTCAATGAGCCCCAAACTACGTCTTCATGATGACCAATCAAAATCTCTAGGTAGTCGATCATACAAATCTCTTATTGGGAAATTCTTTATGTGATTGTGACTAGGCTAGATATATCCCCGGCTATTGACAAACTAAGTCAGTTTATGGACAAACCTAAGAAAGTTCATTGGAAAGCAGCACTAATGGTACTCAAATATCTTAAATCAACTCTTGGCAAAGGATTTTTATTCAAAAAGGGAGCATCGTTGGAGATGGAAGCTTATACTGATGCTGACTATGTTGGATCCATTGATGATAAAAAGTGCACCACTTGCTTTTGCATTTTTATTGGGAGTCATTTGATAGGTTAAATCCATGCTCATGAGTTTGAGGGCGTATGTCTCTCTTCCTATGAAAATGGATTGTGATAATAAGGTAGCCACATATATTGCTAACAATCCAATCCTTCACAGGAGAACCAAGCACATAGAGGTGGATTGTCATTATATTCATGACATTGTGTATGCTAGTATTATCTCTACAAGTCACGTGTCTTTAGAAGATCAAGTAATTAATGTTTTTACCAAACCGCTTCCGATTGTTGATTTTTCTCTATCCTATAACAAGCTGAGCATGATTGATATCTATGCTCCAGTCTAAGGGAGAGTGTGGAAAATGAAACAAAGAAAGTTAAGGTTTTTAGTAAATTAGTTTAAGTCGTAGGTAGCTTACTAAGCTACATAAAATGTTTTTGGTATTTTCTCTAAATGCTTAGACTGTCATTGTAATTTCATGTTACTGTCCTTAATCCTTATTTTACTTAAGGACTAGGGTCAATGGAAGAGACACGGGTTTTCTCTCTCTTTTTTTCTATACATTATCTCTCTCTTCATCTTCTCTAACCCTCCAAAAAACGGCAATATCTAATGGTTATGGCAGTACGGTGAATGAGGAAGGTAGCAACTCTATTGTTTCATAGATAACATGCAAAAGGCATAGTGTGAGCATGAGCAGTGCAACTGATGAGCTGACTCAATATATGTCTGAGCTTCCACTACCTATGCCAACTGATATTCTGAACTGGTGGAAGGTAAACAACACAAAGAAAGGTGAACAATTCATAGGTATGTTAATCTTGAAGACATTAATTTTCTTTGTTTTTCTGTTGGCTTGGATCCTTGTGACACCATCTAACTGTTCATCTTGTTCCACATGTCCTTACATCCCATGCCATCTCATGCGATCAAACTAAGAAACAAGTTTCTATGAAACTTCTCCAACCCCATCCCCCACACAGCAGAATTGGATTGGGACATAATTTTTCATTCCACTTTTCTTGGACACATATTTCTAAAAACTTGTTTCCATATCCATTTTCCAATCTACCTCAGCCATCTTGAGCTTTCTCCAATCACAACCATCTGATGCATTAAACGCACCTCCCAGTGCAATACAAAACAATATACTATGAGAAGTTGGATTTTTCCAATCCAAACCTGGATGGATTATATATATATACCAGCATTTACTAAGAGGCAGGAAAGACTATTTATGGTGTTGTGTCAGCAAGAAGGGATAAGGTGAAAAGTGACTCTTAGCTTCCCAAATAGAGCTTGATCTAAGGTTCCCCATTTTTTGTTGACTTTCAATGTAGCCAAGTTTGCAAAGGAGTTCTTCATTGCTTCTTCCTATTTCTAATTAACTCATTCTACTCGACTCATGCTAATCTCTATTTAAACTTAAATGCCTTGTTACAGAACATGAACTAACCCAACATCATATCCCAGCAAGGTGCCAAGGACCTTGGTACACTAAAAATGTGAGTTTTAATGACGTAAAATTGCAATTTTACACCCAGGAACTGTATTCTACCATCTTGAACATATTTATCTCCGTCTGACTTTGTATTTGTTTAAATTCAAACTGTGGCTTCTTAGACCCTATACAAGCACAAACACAGGGGTTTATAGGGTTGTACATGAGCCAAGTCAAGCTTTTTTTGAACTAGAGTCAAGGTCCATAGAACAGGCTCGAGCTCAACTTGATAGAAAAGTGTCGAGCTTGACTCATTTGTCTCATTTCTATTAAACCTGACTCATTTCATTTAACTCGTTTAGTAGCTACTTGTTAACTATTCTCCCATTATATTCCAGCATTCATTATGTGGTTGAGCTGAGTCAAGTTTACGAGTCAAGTTTTCACAACTTGAACCTAACTCATTTAGATACATTTGAACTCGAATGAGTCGAGTTTTGATGAGTTTGAGTTGAGCTCATGCTTGCTTAACCCTTTGTGCAGCCTTAGGAGTTTAAGTGTTAAAGTATGTCATAATTGCACAAAAAGAGTGTAATGAAATAATGTGTTTCATGCATTATACTCTCAATACAACATAATTAAAAAAAAAAAAACAAGTAGCACACAACAAACTTTAACAAGCATGCCTCCAACAAACTTCCACATATTTCTCATGTTCCAAGGTACATGCAATCAACACTCAATGACTGATAGATAAACACATGCACTGCTGATATCTATGATGAAACTATCATTAAAATCATGTAAGCAAATATAATGGTTTCAGGTATCAACGAGATATTATTAAATCATGGTTTCAGGTAGGAATTGAAATATTGATACCTAAACCATGGAAGATGCATGAGCTAACTCTTCTCAATCTTATACTTCTATGCATTAGTAAGTATTATCATCATAAGCATGTAAACATATGAAGACTATCCAAGAATCATATAAGAAGTATGAATGGAAGCATGTACCATATGAAAATCAAATAACATTCTAACATATGCAAACTGTTTGCATCCCAAAATTTTCATTGGTTTTGGAGTGCTCCAGAAAAATAATGTTTTGTTTTAAAATAGGAAAGAAAGGGACTCGCCCGTCGGTACGAAGATCGACCATTCCCGGCACTTTAACCGGGGGTAATCAACCCAAGGGCAATGTTTATTATTGATGCATTTCATTTTAACTTAAACATCCTTTTAATTCTATATGTGGTGTAGAAAATATTGAAAGTTTGATGTTTCAAACTTTTGAAAAGACTCTTGAAGAGTTGCTCAAAAATGTGAAATATTTTGAGAAAAAAGTAGAATTAGTAAATATCATTTGAAAAGCTTGCGAAATCATTTTGAAATCACTTTAGTGTTCTCTTAAGACTTTAAGTAGGTTTGAGATTTTGCTCTAATTTTGTTACCACCTAGTTAGAGTTTCATCCCCTCTTGCTTAAGTTCTTTTGGAGATGTGCTTGTGATAATAAGTGAAATAAAGTGGGTGAGAATGCATGGATGCATTTATCCTATATGATTGAAAGAAAAATCATTCATTCCTACCACAACATTCATCTAATGGCATTCCTACCATAACATACATCTAAGATTCTTGTTATTGTAAATATCATATATATGAAGAAAAAGTTTTTAAAAATCGATTGAGATTGTAGACCATCAAGTATGATTCCAATATTGGGTCATTACTTGGTTTGTGGTCTTGATGAAGTCGATAAATAAAAAATTAAAATCTTAAATGGTAAGATATTGAAAGAATGGAAAAGATGAAATACTACATCCCAAGAGAGATATAGAGAAATAGATCTTGAAAATAATAAAATCAAAGATTTAAAAGAAAGATAGATACGTATTCATATACGTATATACATATATGAAATCTTTTGAAAATGAGGTTTCAATCAAATAGAGAAGAGAAATCCTTTAAAAAAAGAGAGAGATTTAAAATGCAATACATGTATATATACTCATATATACATATACGAGATTTCGTAAAAGTATGATAAATCATCAACAAAGAATGACAAAGAAAGATATTCATGTGCACGCATACGTATATAACATGTATATACGCATACGTCTTCATAAATATGGAAAACAAGGAATGATTTGAAAATAGCCGACTTCAAATATTTGATATAGGCCGGAGGGGAACTTAGGCTCATGCAAGAACCTAAGTTAAGTCTCCAAGGCCGTATTAGAGATGTTTCTTTTGAAAATGTTTTGGAAAATATGATTTATATATAAACATGAAATGTTATGATTTGGTTTGCCACAAGGGATATGTTTCTTCCACCGTTGGGTATGGAAGGAGCTCAAACCGCATGATAAGGTGCTCATTAGGGTTTCTAATTGGATGATTAAAAAGAAACTAACGCGAAATGATATGAAAATGCACTTTAACATGTACAAATTTGTGAAGGTTCTTCCCGGGTTGGACAAGCCCCAACCTCAAAATTACATGAATAAATCTCAACCCCAAACACTCACTCTCATCGTGCATTGGGTCATATAAATGGAAGATTAGAATATCATGCATGAGCATCATTTCAAGCATGAATGAATAAAGACAATATATCAAGTATATTTTTTGAGATAAATGAAGATACGAATTTTGTTCCATCTTGCTCATACTCCCGGTGCACTCAAGAGTAGCTCTTGATTCCGGATCATTTGAGCTATCTTGCATGGCCATGGGAAGATGGCAAGAGGAAAATGAAGATATGAAAAGGAAAGATTGCATGATCTAAGCATGAAAATAAAAGATCATCTCATCTTCTCATGCTCCCGGTGAACTCGATCATAGCCTCTTGACTCTAAAAATAGAGATTGAGGGCTATCTCATATGGCCATGGGGAGAGGATGAAGAGAAAAAAGGAGGAAATGAAAATAAATATTTTCATATCTCGGATATGAATAATAATGGAAATGTCATGGAGAGAAGAGAAAATGAAAATAGAAATAGAGGAAGATTACATACCTCGAATGTGATTGATATTAGAAATGAGCCCTCTTTTGAATGATCTTGGATTTGCCTTGAATGAAGCTCCCAAGATGTTGAAGATGAAGCATCCAAGAGATCTTTGATACTCCCTTGAAGAGCTGTTGCTTGATGAAAATTACTCCAAGTTGGAGAAGAAGAGAGAAATGGAAAGAGAGAGCAAAGAAAAATTTAGAATTTGAAGTGAGGAAGCACAAGAGGTTCCTCCATGGTTGGCCCCTCTCAAGAGAGAAGATTATGGGGTTTTTTATAGAGATTTTGGAGCCAAAATTTAAAATTCAAATTCAAGATTTGAATTTAAGAGGGAAGAACTTTGGAGCCAAAATTTAAAATTTGAATTCAATATTTGAATTAAAGAGATAAGAGCTTTAGAACCAAATTTCGAAATTCGAATTCAAAAGGGTAGAGCTTTGGGATTCCCAATTTGGATCTAAACTTGGATTTTGGATCTAATTCGGATTTGATAATTGGATTTTGAGTTTGAAATGCTAGATTTAGATCTAAACTTGGATTTTGAATCTAAACTTGGATTTAAAATTCATTTTAAAAATAATAGACCCAAAATTTTAATAGCCTCGTTTTTTGAAAAATTTGGGGTGATAACACAAACAACAAC
Source organism: Nymphaea thermarum (assembly GCA_011799765.1). Lineage (NCBI taxonomy): Eukaryota > Viridiplantae > Streptophyta > Magnoliopsida > Nymphaeales > Nymphaeaceae > Nymphaea > Nymphaea thermarum. The sequence continues at coordinate 49,483 of JAANDH010001006.1, forward strand.
AAAATCTAAATTTTCATATAGATTTCCCATCAAACACTATTAGAATTTGACTCCAAAACAACCTATAATAATGAACATCTTGGAGGCAAAGGAATAAGCAAATGAAGGGATGCCAAAAATGACACAAGAAATCTGAACCTTGGAAAAATATAAACAATGGAGACAAAATTATGTATAAATGGAAGTAGTGGAAACTGATTTTACCATTCGCTATTGGAAAAAGAGGGCTTCAACCTCAATCTTCACTGGCACCATACAAATGGATAGGGTAGAGAGATATAGGGAGGGAGGGAAGAGATGAATACAAAGATGAGGAAGAGAAATTCATAAAAAGAGAGAGGGTTTAGAGAGAGGGATTTTACCTAGGGTTGTTCAACGAGTCAAGCTAACTCGAACTCGCTCAATAAACTTGATTTGATCTCGACTCGTTTATTAAACGAGTCGAGTTTGAGTTAAGAAATGAACTCGACAACCTAAACGAGTTGAGCTCGAGCTAAGTGAGCTTGGCTCGGTTGAACTCGCCTAAGCTGTATAAAGAAACTATATAAAATATGTTTCATAAAATTATCAAAAAAATGTAGATTGGTCAAATGGGTATGCACGTGACTGGTATGTGGGAGGTTCCATGTTCAAATCTATATGCCGCCTCGTTCTTTCAAAAAATAACTTTTTAATGAAATGCTTGGCTCCGCTCAAGCCAATCTTCTGCTCGAGCTTAATCAAGCCGAGTTTGAGTTTTATGAACTCAAGCAGAGGTGAGCTCGAGCTAATGCAATCAAAGTCAACTCGAGCTCGAGCCAAGTTCAAGTGTCTTTCAAGATACTTGAGCTGGTAAGTGTGGGTTTCTTGAGATTGGCAGGTTAATTCATTGCCACAGGATGAAGCTTGGGCTTGAGTTGGATTCAGTATTATGTAATTCGATTATGAAAATGTACATTGCGCTTGGGCTTGTAGATTCTGCTCACCTCGTATTCATTTGGAAAGATCAGTCGTTTCATGGATACTCTCATTGGAGGGTACACAAAGATTGGAAATTTTCATCAAGTCTTCGTGCTTTTTACAAGGTTAAATTCTTCATGTCCATCAAACAGGGTTAAATTTACCACGTTAAATTTTTCTTGTGCATCAAACAGGGCCTCATATTGGAAGAAGGAGAAATTTCATCCTGTAAATTTTTCTAGAAAATTTTACCATGGTAAATTTACCACGTTTAATTCAATAACCACTTGCACGTTTCTCTTAGTAAGGCCCGTTTGGTTGTCGGGTGAAATGGTGAGTGCCTGAGACTCCTCATCCGGTTCCTGAACAACAGCATTCATCTCCTTCCTCTATGGGCAATCGCGTGCGTGATGAGGGCCTTTGCAAATGAAGCACCCAGAGTAACTTGAAGATTTGGAAGGTATGTCTCTATGGCCCTCCTTCTTCTTACCACCATCTTTCGGCTTGGACGTTTTGTACTGCTTCTGTGGCCGACTCTTAGCATTTTCGCCACTGGGCTGAGCACAAAAATCTAAAAGACAGTCGGCCACCGCCAAAGCAGAGGGTAAATCCATTACCTCTTGTCGACGGATCTCAGTCTGAGTCCACGTTTGAAGACCGCTCATAAAATAAAAGAGCTTGTCTTCTTCCGCCATATTCTTTATGTCAAGCATCAGAGACGAAAATGCCTTGACATACTCCCGAATTGAGCCGGTCTGCTTGAGGCGTCGTAGACCCTCCCGTGCAAGCCATGCCACGTTCGATGGCAGAAACGAATGCGTAAGTTCCTGCTTCATCTCCGCCCAAGTGGAGATAGGCGCCTTCCCAGCGTGACTATCCTCCTCCAACTTGGTCCGCGACCACAACTTGGCATCACTTTGCAGATACATTGCTGCAACAGTGACATTGTCGTCCTCTTTGGTATAGACAACCTTGAAGTACTGTTCCATATCCCAGAGGTAGTTTTCCAAGTCTTTCGAGCACCGAGCGCCATGAAATGCTTTTGGCTCCGGGACCTTGATCTGTGGCTGTGGAGTTTCCCTTGCAGTTGCGCCCAAAGCACGACGCACGACTGCAAGCTCCTGTTGCCATTCCACCCTGCTTTCCCCAAGCTCGTTGCGGACACCATCGAACAGTACATCCGAGCGAGCAGCGAGTTCCTGCATCTGGCCCTCCAGCAGGTCCAGACGCTCCATTATCTGATGGTAATCTAACGAAGTCGAAGTCACCCGAGTCGTCAGTGAGCCAACGGACTCCTCCAGACGAGAAATCATCGTCTCACGGGTCTCAACGTTGGTAGTCATGGTTACAAACCTGGCTCTGATACTAACTGTTACAGGGGCACAAATTTTTGAAGTTCTTTCACCCTGCACGGCGTAAGTCTTTGCCTGTAGACTTACCAGCCTATCACCACCCGTATGAGGACTAAGGGAACAAAGGCACAAACAGGCTTTTGCCTCAAACTCGAGGACTTAGTCTTTTCCTTAAAACAATTCTTTACAGACTCAAAGCACACAGAATATCGCCTACACTGTACATCGCTCGGCTTGCCTTAAGTACACGGCCAGAGCGTTTGAGTTTCAAAGCAAGGTGACAACACAATCCCGCCCATTTTTTAATTCAAGCACAACCCGCCATGGCCGTCCCACCCAAGTTTGAATTCAAGTTTGGGCGCCACGGCCATCCCGCTGTTCTTTTCAAACACAGCCGCGGGCTGTCGTTGCCCACCAGCCACCTGTCCACAACCGTTGCCGCGGGCTACCGTCGCCCGTTGGCCACGAGGCCTCTGCCTCACAAGCCATTTGTCCTTGCAGAGCCATTGCTTGACACGTCCTGTTACGGACCTCCCTGTAGGTCCAGACCCAGTGCAGGCAAAGCGGCCCGAGCCTAGCCGCAGGAAGCGCAAAGCATCGGAGTTGTGGGCTCGAACACATGAGTGCGCTGCAGAAGGCCTTCCTGAGGAGGTTAAGAGAGCATCAAAGCCAGTTGCAGAGGGTGGAGAGGGTGGCGCAGCCAAGGCCGAAGAGGTGCTCGGTCAGGACAAGCCCCAAGGCGGTCAAGGTCCAATTGCCAGTCTCACTGAGCTAACTAAGTTAGAACCCAGCGTGAGTCCGATTAGCTCAACCCCTAGGGCGCATCAAGGCCAAGGCCTTGAAGAACGGCTAAGTCAAGAAGACTCGGCCCTTGAACAAAGTCCAAAGTGAGGGCGGTAACCCACACGAGGTCCCCACCCTGGGCTCACAAGGTCTAGGGGTTAATCCTATTTGCTTAAGTATTGGGCACTAGGCCCGGTTTAGTTTGGTTTAACGCACTTGGATTTTGCAGCTAGGACTTAGCACCAATAAGGATCGGCTCATCCCTCTCTAGCGCAAGGTGCAAATAAAACATAGGCGCAAGGCGCCAAGGAGAAGAGAATGAAGACTTAGTCTCGTTTCCAAGGAGAATCGAACCAAGGACCTAACCTGGCGGGTTGTGCCAGGCGGGACATGTAATGGGTCGGGTAGAAGAGTTTAGATCTGGATTGTAGATTTAACTCGCTTAGGATTGTATATAATGTTTTGTATCCATGTAGAAAATATCGAATTTCAGTAATAGAATTGGCATTGCGCCCTTTGTTCTCTCTCTCCTCTCTCGAGGTGTTCTCCATTCTCGTCTCCCTCATCTTCTTCCCGAGTGTTGAAGTTGTGTCTCCTCCCCCCTCGCGTCCTCTACCTCCACGGCGCTTCCCCATCCGGAATACAAGTCCTTGAAGGCCGGCGCCTACCTTGGCTCCGGGAAAGGCAGCAAGGCGAAGGCGGATCTCCACCACCGGCGGCGATCCCTCCTCCGACCACGTAAGTACCCCATCCGAGCTCTCTTTTGCAAAACTGATTTCCGGTGCCTTCTCTCTTAAACCCGTGAGAGTTGAGAGGCCGGAAATCTGATTGAGAAGGTTGGAGGCGTAGGACTTGTTCCTCGGCTTCAACGGGACCTCTTGACAGTTTGATCTCTCGAATATCCTTGGTGTATCGAGAGAAGGGTGACTGGTTATCCGGCGGTAAACTCACCCTCGGCATACCCGAGAGCAGGGCTGAGATCCACGGCGAGACTAGCCCGGGAGCCCTTCTTACCCCTCTCGATCCATCTTGAATATCCTCTAGATTCATCCTAGAGAGTTTGAAGTTGTTTGAACGGAAGAAAGGCCCGGAAAAGCCAAAAATAAGGCTCGGCCCCTCCCTAAGAAATCACGGACCAGAATTTTAAAAGGTGCAAAATAAACAAATCTGGCCATTGAAATTATTCAAAACCTAGCTTAAAAGGATCGCCCGAAGAAAAGCTACAAATAGGTGTAATTTGGGCGGAATCCGACGGCTAGAAGTGCAACCGGCCACTCGCCGGAAAATCGGACAATTCCGGCCACCGCTGCAACTTCCGGCAACCGCCATTGATCCCGGCGAAGGAGGACGGTTCTGCCCAGCTCTTCCCAAGATTTTGAACTTATCCAACAAGGGCATAGTGGACTTTCGGTGGAAGGAGATTGGACCTAGCCGCCGGCGCGCGTGGAGCACTCCAACCTTGGTCGCTCATCCTTTTCGGTAAGTCCTCCATCCATTTCATCTCATCCCTCCATTCTTCCACGTGTCAGCCATCCATAGCTTACGCCCAGCTCGTGTCCCCCTAGTCTGCCACCTGTCTTAGCCGAGATCCACCTGGGATCACTCGCCCCAAGCTCGTAGGAGCCGCCGGCGCCCATCTCTATCCCCTCCTACTTTCTCTCTTCTCGCTAGAGTCAACCCTAGGTCGCCTTAGCCTCTCTCGTCCATCGGTCCACGTGTCGCAATCCCGTGAGCCCCACCTGCCATGCCATCCTCAGCTCGAGGAGTACCTGGCCAGCCGGTCCCACGCGTCTCCACGTGTCAGCCCGGGAGCTCCCTCGCGAGATCCCTCTCCTACCTTTTAGGAGTTAGCTCCTAACCTCCCGGCCACCTCACCACCCCCTGGCCCACTCGAGTGCCACCTCGCCCAACCTCTAACCGCATCCATCCTCAGCCCTAGATCTCACTCACGTGTCCCCTCTCCAGCCCTAGGATCACCTCGAGTGAGATTGAGTCGAGCTCATGGGCCCTTCGCCCGCAACCTCCTCCTCCTCCCTTGCGTTCTCACTCCTATCTTCTAGGAGCCGATCAACTCATCTTCTTATCGCTAGCTAACCCTAGCGCTCTCTGTCTTCAGTCCCTTCATCTTGCCACGTGGCAAGGATCCACGCCTACCACTTGGCGAAACCAGCCAAGACAACCCATCCGTTAGGACAGCCTCTCGGCGCCCCCTTAGCCCTAGCTAACCTATCGGCACTTGGTCCTAAGCCTTAACTTCCCTTAGCCTTAGGCGTGTTAGGATAGTCCTTAACCTCCGCAAGATATAACCGAACCTACCTAGTGACCCTTAGCCCGTTAGGTTTGAACTCACCTAGCTTGATTTTAGTCAACCCTTAGCCTAAGCCTGACCGAACCACTCATTATTTGTCGTTTGCTCATAGCAACCCGGATCCAACCTGGGAAAACTACAAGGCCAGTCTCCAGTTACAGTTCGGAGACTCTACATTTATTGATTATGATGAGGACTTGAAAATTTTGGTTCAGACCACCACGGTACCCGAGTACAAAAAGCGGTTCGAAAGGTTAGCCGCTATGGTTAGGTGGCCCGTTAAAGCCCTCATCGGCGCTTTTAAAGGTGGCCTTTGCAGTGACATCAAGAGAGGAATGAAGATACACCGTTTTGACACGTTGGAAGAGTGTATCGCCATGGCTCGTTTATATGAAGAGCGAATTGAAGAAAGAAAGGCCGAGAAAAGGGCCAACAAATCTGATAGGCAGAGGAGACAAAGCTCCTACTCCTCTAGCTCTCGACACAACAGAAGGGAGCTAATTTTCTCTAGTAAAGGAAATGAGCAGAGGCCCCCATACGGACCCAATCAAGGGCAGGGCCGAAAACCACCCGTACGATACCTCACGCCCAAGCAGATTGAAGAGTATAGGCGTAAGGGCCTATGCTACAGGTGTGAAGGAAAATGGGACAAAACGCATAAATGTCCCTTCTACATGCGTGTAGAAGTCATCAGTGATGAAGAGTCCTGTTCAGAACATGAACTACATTACTTGAGTTCGTCATCCTCGTCAGACGAGGAAGTGATTATCACAAGAAGAAGAAAATCAAGGGTTGAAAAGAGCGACAAAAGAAGTGAGAAAAGGAATGAGAAAAGAGAAGAAAGGGAAGAGGCACCGCCTAAAGAGGAGAACCCTCCTGAGGCCGAGTCTCTACATTCCATGCAGGACCCTAACAAACCAGACTCCTTCAAGGTGTTTGTCAGGATAAATGGGAAGAAGGTCCTCATTTTGTTAGACAATGGGGCAACTAGGAACTTCCTCACAGAGGAAGCAGCAAGAAGATGCAACGTCCCCTTTGAAACAAACCATCCCCAAACTATCATCGTGGGAGGGGGCGGTAGACTTCAGTGCTTGAGTAAAGGAAAAGACTTAGAGGTAGTCATCAAAAAGAAAACCTTCAAAGTCGACTTCCTTGTTATTCCTCTAGATGGAGTCGATCTCATTCTGGGTATGCCTTGGTATTTCACCCTTGGTATCATTTCGTGGGACGTGAAGAACTTTTCTATGACCTTCACGCCCGATGGCGACCAAGAGCCAATAACTCTTCAGGGACTCACTGGTGTTACTCGTCCCAAGGCTGCTCTCCGAGCCTTAGATACGGAGCAGCCTGCATGCTGGGTGATGGCGCTAGCAAGCGACATGCCACCCAAGGAAGAGCAGAAAGAGATTGTGCCAACAAGAATCCAGGCAGTGTTGGACAAATTTGAAGACATTTTTGCTGAACCGAAGGGTCTCCCTCCGCAGAGATCCTACGATCATAGGATCATCATGACACCTGGGGCCGAACCAGTAAATGTTAGGCCCTACAGGTATGGGTACAGCCAAAAGGCTGAGATTGAGCGTCTAGTTAAAGAGATGCTCGAGAGCGGAATTGTGAGGCCAAGTAGCAGCCCATTTTCTTCACCTGTCCTTCTCGTGAAGAAAAAGGATAACACTTGGCGTTTTTGTGTGGACTACCGTGCACTGAATGAAGCCACGGTAAAAGACAGGCATCCCATACCTGTAATTGATGAGTTGTTGGATGAATTAACCGGTGCCACTATATTCTCAAAAATCGATTTGAGAGCCGGTTATCACCAAAGCAGGATGTACGGTGAGGACGTCTTCAGAACGGCCTTTAGGACACATGACGGGTATTATGAATTCCTAGTCATGCCCTTTGGCCTAACCAATGCGCCTGCAACCTTTCAGAGATGTATGAACGACATCTTTAGACAGTATCTCTGAGACTTCATATTAGTCTTCTTCGATGATATTTTGATATACAATCAAACGGAGGAATAGCATGAAAGACATCTCTCTATTGCTCTTGGAATTTTAAGAGATAACCAATTATACGCCAAGATGTCCAAATGTAGTTTTGGACAGTCATCTATTGGTTATCTGGGGCACATTGTGTGTCGACAGGGGGTTCGGGCAGACCCCGAAAATTTGGATGCCATGCGACGATGGCCACTGCCCAAGGACCTTAAAGGGCTCCGTGGATTTCTGGGTTTAACGGGTTACTATCGGCGTTTCATTCAAGGCTATGGACTTATTGCTCAGTCGTTGACCCAAATGCTCAAAAAGGGAGCTTTTCAATGGTCGGATAAAGCTAGGGCAGCTTTTGAAAAGCTGAAGGTTCTGCGCCAGTGCTCACTTTGCTGGATTTCAACTGACAGTTTACAATTGAGACAGATGCATGTGACGTTGGAATCGGGGCCGTCTTAAGCCAGGACGGCCATCCTATTGCTTATATGTCGAAGGCCCTGACAAACAGGGCAAAACCTCTCTCAACTTACGAGAAGGAGCTCTTAGCAATAGTAATGGCTATTGAGAAGTGGCGGCCCTATCTTATTGGGTGCAAGTTCACAGTTCGAACGGACCAGAACTCTCTTAAGTATATGCTTAAGCAGAGAGTATCCACGCCAACTCAACAACGTTGGTTGGCAAAGCTACTAGGGTACGATTTTGATATTGAATACAAAAAGGGTCCAGAGAATACAGCAGTTGACTCCCTATCTCGCCTAACCGAGCAATTCATGACTTTATCTGTGGTTGGTACGGATCTATGGGATAGATTGATCCAAGAACAACAGGCGGATCAAGACCTGAGGTTGATCAAAGCCTCAGTATCTCAAAACCCAGGATCTATACCCTTCTATTCGGTTAAGGGAAACATCTTATATAGGAAGAATCGGGCGGTGATTCCTCCTAACTCAGAGCTTAAACGTGAGCTCCTGCAGCACTTCCATGACTCGCCCGCTGCAGGACACGAAGGGGTCGCAAAGACCTTAAGCAGAGTCAAGGCTCAGTTCTGGTGGCGAGGACTGAAAGCCGAGGTGCAGAGTTACATCCGTCAGTGCAGTGTTTGTCAACAGGAGAAATACAAGGCAATCAAGCCTCCGGAGCATCTGAATCCTCTCCCCATTCCTTCTAAACCATGGACGGATATCACCATGGATTTTATTGACGCCATGCCTAAGTCCGAAGGCAAAGAGGCGATCTTGGTGGTGGTAGATTGTCTCTTCAACCACACGTACTGCCCTTCATTGATCTCTCGGTCCTTTCTTCCCTTATTGTAGACTTGTCGCGTCCTGTTTTGGGCCTTAGCCATATTTTGCTTTAAGGCGCTAAGGACCACTTCTCTTGTTCTTAGCTCACAGTCTACATTGTCTTCTGATGCACTACCTCCCTCGTATTGTGGAATAGAAGGAGACGGGAAGCCATAAACTGCTTCGTAGGGTGTCATGCCTATGGAAGAATGCCAACTTGTATTGTAGGCCCATTCCTCCCAGGGCAAATATTTGACCCATGAGTTAGGTCGTTCCCCTGCAAAGCACCACAGGTAAGTCTCTAAGGACCTGTTTACAATCTCGCTCTGCCCGTCTGTCTGCGGGTGATGACCAGTACTAAATCTGATTTCTGTAGAAGCAGAAGTCTCTAATGGGGCAACCCTACTCAAAACTTCTCCCAAGATATTATGGCCCATATCCCATCCTACAGAAAGTGGGCAAAGCAACTTATAGGTTGGGATTACCACGGGAAGCACTAGTCCACCCCGTCTTCCATGTGACTCATCTGAAGCCACATCATGGCGAAGTGCCTACGGCAGTGGAGCATGTGCCAAACCAGTTACCTACCCCATATAGAATTTTGAAACATCGGTTCGTTCAGAGACAGGGTAGGAACAGGCATGAAGTTTTGGTTGAGTGGGAGGCCCCGATCAAGGTACCTCATGGGAAGAATTCGGGTCAGTTGCTCACCGATTCCCCTCTACAAGCGCTCAAGGACAAGTGCAAGGTAGGGAGGGGGATTCTGTTACGGACCTCCCTGTAGGTCCAGACGCAGTGCAGGCAAAGCAGCCCGAGCCTAGCCGCAGGAAGCGCAAAGCATCGGAGTTGTGGGCTCGCACACATGAGTGCGCTGCAGAAGGCCTTCCCGAGGAGGTTAAGAGAGCATCCAAGCCGGTTGCAGAGGGCGGAGAGGGTGGCGCAGCCAAGGCCGAAGAGGTGCTCGGTCAGGACAAGCCCCAAGGCGGTCAAGGTCCAATTGCCGGTCTCACTGAGCTAACTAGATTAGAACCCAGCGTGAGTCTGATTGGCTCGACCCCTAGGGCGCATCAATGCCAAGGCCTTGAAGAACAGCTAAGTCAAGAAGACTCGGCCCTTGAACAAAGTCCGAAGTGAGGGCGGTAACCCTCACGAGGTCCCCACCCTGGGCTCACAAGGTCCAGGGGTTAATCCTATTTGCTTAAGTATTGGGCGCTAGGCCCGGTTTAGTTTGGTTTAACGCACTTTGATTTTGCAGCTAGGACTTAGCACCAATAAGGATCGGCTCATCCCTCTCTAGCGCAAGGTGTAAATAAAACATAGGCGCAAGGCACCAAGGAGAAGAGAATGAAGACTTGGTCTCGTTTCCAAGGAGAATCGAACCAAGGACCTAACCAGGTGGGTTGTGTCAGGTGGGACATGTAATGGGTCGGGTAGAAGAGTTTAGATCTGGATTGTAGATTTAACTCGCTTAGGATTGTATATAATGTTTTGTATCCATGTAGAAAATATCGAATTTCAGTAATAGAATTGGCATTGTGCCCTTTGTTCTCTCTCTCCTCTCTCGAGGTGTTCTCCATTCTCATCTCCCTCATCTTCTTCCCGAGTGTTGAAGTTGTGTCTCCTCCCCCCTCGCGTCCTCTACCTCCACGGCGCTTCTCCATCCGGAATACAAGTCCTTGAAGGCCGGCGTCTACCTTGGCTCCAGGAAAGGCAGCAAGGCGAAGGCGGATCTCCACCACCGGCGGCGATCCCTCCTCCGACCACGTAAGTACCCCATCCGAGCTCTCTTTTGCAAAACTGATTTCCGGTGCCTTCTCTCTTAAACCCGTGAGAGTTGAGAGGCCGGAAATCTGATTGAGAAGGTTGGAGGCGTAGGACTTGTTCCTCGGCTTCAACGGGACCTCTTGACGGTTTGATCTCTCGGATATTCTTGGTGTATCGAGAGAAGGGTGTCTGGTTATCCGGTGGTAAACTCACCCTCGGCATTGCCCTCGGCATACCCGAGAGCAGGGCTGAGATCCACGGCAACTAGCCCGGGAGCCCTTCTTACCCCTCTCGATCCATCTTGAATATCCTCTAGATTCATCCTAGAGAGTTTGAAGTTGTTTGAACGGAAGAAAGGCCCGGAAAAGCCAAAAATAAGGCTCGGCCCCTCCCTAAGAAATCACGGACCAGAATCTTAAAACGTGCAAAATAAACAAATCTGGCCGTTGAAATTATTCAAAACCTAGCTTAAAGGGATCGCCCGAAGAAAAGCTACAAATAGGTGTAATTTGGGCGGAATCCGACGGCTAGAAGTGCAACTGGCCACTCGCCGGAAAATCGGACAATTCCGGCCACCGCTGCAACTTCCGGCAACCGCCATTGATCCCGGCGAAGGAGGACGGTTCTGCCCAGCTCTTCCCAAGATTTTGAACTTATCCAACAAGGGCATAGTGGACTTTCGGTGGAAGGAGATCGGACCTAGCCGCCGGCGCGCGTGGAGCACTCCAACCTTGGTCGCTCATCCTTTCCGGTAAGTCCTCCATCCATTTCATCTCATCCCTCCATTCTTCCACGTGTCAGCCATCCATAGCTTACGCCCAGCTCGCGTCCCCCTGGTCTGCCACCTGTCTTAGCCGAGATCCACCTGGGATCACTCCCCCCAAGCTCGTAGGAGCTGCCGGCGCCCATCTCTATCCCCTCTTACTTTCTCTCTTCTCGCTAGTGTCAACCCTAGGTCGCCTTAGCCTCTCTCGTCCATCGGTCCACGTGTTGCAATCCCGTGAGCCCCACCTGCCACGTCATCCTCAGCTCGAGGAGTACCTGGCCAGCCAGTCCCACGCGTCTCCACGTGTCAGCCCGGGAGCTCCATCGCGAGATCCCTCTCCTACCTTTTAGGAGTTAGCTCCTAACCTCCCGGCCACCTCACCACCCCCTGGCCCACTCGAGTGCCACATCGCCCAACCTCTAACCGCATCCATCCTCAGCCCTAGATCTCACTCACGTGTCCCCTCTCCAGCCCTAGGATCACCTCGAGTGAGATTGAGTCGAGCTCATGGGCCCTTCGCCCGCAACCTCCTCCTCCTCCCTTGCGATCTCACTCCTATCTTCTAGGAGCCGATCAACTCATCTTCTTATCGCTAGCTAACCCTAGCGCTCTCTGTCTTCAGTCCCTTCATCTTGCCACGTGGCAAGGATCCACGCCTACCACTTGGCGAAACCAGCCAAGACAACCCATCCGTTAGGACAGCCTCTCGGCGCCCCCTTAGCCCTAGCTAACCTATCGGCACTTGGTCCTAAGCCTTAACTTCCCTTAGCCTTAGGCGTGTTAGGATAGTCCTTAACCTCCGCAAGATATAACCGAACCTACCTAGTGACCCTTAGCCCGTTAGGTTTGAACTCACCTAGCTTGACTTTAGTCAACCCTTAGCCTAAGCCTGACCGAACCTATTTAACTTATTTCCTCGGAACCAACCTAGCCTAGACTCTTAGTTCACCGGCCAAGCCTACCTACTTAGCTAAGTCACCCTACCGCACCTAAGCCCTTGACCCTTCCGGCCTACCCTAGCCTTAACATCCTCTTGCCGTGACCTACCTATCTGCTAGAGCCCAGCTGAACCCTAAACCAGCCCTAGCCTTAGTTAGGATTAGGTCTGTCGGCGTCGCTAGCTTCTCATCAGCCGACCTCGGCCAGCCGGCCGCTATCGTCGGCGCCCTTCAGGCGCGCGTGGCCGAGCCACCTCGGCGATCAGCAACAGCGTCAGTGCCCGCGCGCTCCTCTTTTGCAACACTCCGTCAACAGCATCTTGTCTGTGGCGCCCGACTGCGACACCCGCCCGCGGAGTCCCGCCTTGCGGCTCCTCATCGGCGGTATCCCAGCGCTCGGCAGCTCCATGCCTCGGCAGTCCGTCGGCGGCATCTCCCGCGCTCGTCGTCCTTCCGCCACGTCATCTCGTTAGCGGTACCCTCGGCGCTCGGCGTCCGCCCGTCCCTGCACAGCGCTCGGCAGCGAGTGGCTACCTCGTCCGAGTCTTCTCCGTCAGCGGCGTGGAGGCTCTCCTCAGCCGGACTTCTCGTACCGTGAGCTGCAATACCCGAGGCCTTTGGTCTTCGCCCGGGTCAAATTTCCGGCTACCCCAAGGCTAGCCCTTGGGAGGTATCGTGTTCCACCCCCTTATAGAATCGGGAGGTAATTGCTTTCAGTATTGTTTTAGGATTGCATCTAGTTTAGTTCATTTCTTGCTTTAGCCCAGGCCACGGCCACAGTCCTCACTACGGTACCTCAAGGGCCTTTGCCCGAGATACTACTGCAAGGAGTAGACCTCCTATTTGCATATTTCAGGGCGTGGTTTGGCTGTTAGTTCATGGTTTGCGTGGTTTGTTGAGTGAGTTGAGAGTGATTGAAAATTGTATCGCTCGCGTTTTGTAAGGCCTCACAACCATTCTTAGTTGCTTGTAGTAGGAAAGACCTTAGCTAGGAATTGGGAAAGGGTTAACTCAAACTTGTATTCCAGTCCTACTTGGGTTTGCGCCGGGGTTTGTCCGGCCAGGTAGAGCAATTGTTTTAATTTTTAGGTTTTTGATTTTAGAGATAGCCCCGAGAAGGTCTTGGGAACTTAGGAAGCGTGATTGATTCGAGCTTTTCTAGCCCAACCGGTCCACCTCCTAACACGTCCCTCGGCCTGCAACCGCTAGGCGCTGCCTGGCACCTCGCCTGACTGCCATCTAGCAACAACCATTCCCACCAAGGCAACTCGCTTGAATCATCCATGCCACCAAGTGTCCAAGCAACACATTCGCATCAGCCACGCGTCCTGGGGCCAGTTGATACAGGGCAACCTTCAACTTGGCCTAGAGCGGCCACGGATGTGGCCGAGAGCAACCGCAGAGGAAGGAAAAGGTCCGCCCATCACTCGGTCAGGGCTGAGCCCAGCTCGATTGACCCAGGTTCGGGTCAAGGGGAAGGTGAGGGAGGTGTGCAGCAGGTCGGTTCAGCTGAGTTAGAGATGCTTGGAGTTGGCACAGAGGGAGGCGCGGGAGGAAGTGCAACGGCTCTAAGCGAGGGTTCTGATTTCCTAACGAGTGGGTCAAGTCCTAGTGTGTTCAAACCCACTCAAGCCGTGTTCGAACCAGGTCTCTTAGGGCCAACCTAGGGTGTCTCTAGGTGAAGTCGATCCAAATCCGTAAGGGGGAGGATTAGTTTTAGGAATTAGGATTTGGAATTGCGCACTTTGCTTTTGTTATTTGCTTTGGCGCTTTGTTTAAAGTTCAATTTTGATTTGGATCAAGTGTTAGATCCAATTTACTTTCAGCAATTTGATTCAGTTCAGATCTGAGATCCGGATCAAGTGTTTAGATCCGATCTCTTTCCAGCTTATAAATACTTGTACAAAGCCAATTTTCGGCAGCCAAGAATTGAATAAGAATTTTGAGTTTTCGAGTTTAGATTTCTCTCTCTCCCCGAGCTCTCTCCTCTCCCTTGCGCACTCTCTACCCCGGCGCCTTCTCTTCTTCTTCCTCCCTCACATTTGGGAAAAAAGGCCAAGGCCGAAACCTCAGACCTCTCTCGAATTCCGGCGGGTTAGTCTTCTCTCTTTGCCTCAATCTCTTTTCTCTTCTCATCTTGCTCGCCCAAGGAAGAACGATTTGGAAGACTCCTCGTGCTCCGGCGTGAAGAAGCTCCCAAACTCACGGTTTCCCCACTTAAACTCCGGTGATCAAGGTGCAGCCATCGTCCATCACAAGCGAAGGTTAGAGGCCACATCACCCCCGGGAAGACTTCATCCGAATTAAGCAACTAAGGAGGAGAAGCAAGCGACATACATCTGCAAATCGGAAAGGTTAGTACATTAGATTAGTGGACGAACTTGTGCAACTTTGTTGTGCCGGTTTGTTTGAAGATTCCACACGAAAGGATCTCTGGTTTTCTCGGTTCCAGCCGGTGAACACCTCAAATTTCTACGGTGAAATCTTCTCCTAAACCTGTTCTTACAAGTCACAAGTGAAGCCCCTAGTTCCCCGTGCTTTCCCTACGATTTTCATGAAATTTCACCGGTGAAAAGTGCCTACATTTGATGTTTCTTGTTACCGGAAAATTTCTGTAACTCTCGCCGGAAAAAGAGCAGAAAAAGAAAGAAAGAAAAGTGAAAAAGAGGCGTGAAAAGAAGAAAAGAAAAGCAAAGAATCCGCCCAAAAGAAAAGAAAAGAAAAATAGTGAAATCCGGCGAGTTTTGACAAATTCCGGTTAACATTAGTGATTTTTCCGGCTAACATTTGGGCACTCCGGCCACCGCTGCTCCTTTTCCGGCCAACATTTGGGAATTCCGGCCGTGGAGCAGAAATTCAAAGTTGTAGCCCGCGAGCTACATTTGGCGAAGGTGTTTTACATTTGGTGATCCGGTGAAGAGTTGGGGAAAACCGGCGTACATTTGGGATTCCTTCTTGGCACCGGCACATTTGGGATTTCCCGGTCGGCCTTCCTTCGTGTGAGGTAAGTTGATCCGTTCTCCAGGCCTTTCGCCAACTCCGTCCTCATTTGGTGACATTTGGTCACATTTGGTGACATTTGTTCACATTTGGAACATTTGAACCGCATTTGTCTACATTTGGTACATTTGGTCCTCATTTGGAACATTTGTACCACATTTGAAAAACATTTGGTCACATTTGTTCAACATTTGAAACATTTGGTCACAATGGACCACATTTGATCGCATTTGGTTACATTTGAGGCGACATTTGGGGAAGCCCTCGCCACCTAGCCTTGGAACCCTCTAGAATCCTTAGGTGGACCTCCCCTAGCGCGCCACCTAGTCTCCCACATTTGCCCAACTCGCCACCTAGCTCTCCTACATTTGATCTAGCCACCATTAGCTCGCCACCTCGCCCCTTAGCCTCCACCTCATCGCATTAGGTCACCAACCCTAGCCGCCACTTCCACATTAGGTTTATCCCTTAGCCACCTCGCCCTAGCTTCTCGAAACCTTGTCCTAGCTAGCGCCACTTGCCAATCATTAGTCCACCTTCCTTAGCTCGAGCCAGCCTTAGTCCACTCGCCACTTAGCCAAGCCAACCTCATTCCCATTTCCATTTCCTAAACCTATCTTAGACCTACCCTTCCTACAACCTAGGAACCCTAATTCGACCCACTTCCCTTAGTCAAACTGAACCCACCTTGAACCCACTTGACCGCCATAGCCTAGTCTACCTAGACCTGAGCCTACATCCTAGACCTAACCCGGACACATTTGGAAACATTTGGTCCGAGCCCAACCTAGTCCAAGTCCGCCCTAGTTGGTTCTAGCCCTAGCACACAAGGGTGACCGCGGGCTAGTCTTCCGCACCCTTGCCTTCTAGAACCGGCAGGACTTGCCTCCGACGGCCCTCAGCCATCTCCGGCCGCCACTGCCACTATTCCGGCCAGTTCTCCGGCGGACATTCCAGCTGGTCTCGTCCACCTCCGGCGTGCATCTTTGGAGCTCCTAGGCCAAGACCGGCGAGCATCACTTCTTCCGGCGCTTGACTTCGGTGTTCCACTTCACCGGCCATCTCCGACGACCCCCGGCCGCCGCTGCCATTTTTCCGGTGACCGCTGCTACTTTTCCGGCGAAGAACCAGCAGCCTCTCCACTCCATCCGGCGTCCAAGGGAAGAGCTTCCATGATACGGGCCAACCTTCAAATTGGCCTAGAGCGGCCACGGATGTGGCCGAGAGCAGCCGCAGAGGAAGGAAGAGGTCAGCCCGTCACTCGGTCAGGGCTGAACCCAGCTCGATTGACCCAGGTGCGGGTCAAGGGGATGATGAGGGAGGTGAGTTGCAGCTCGGTTCAGCAAGTATTCGTCAGCTTGGAGTTGTCACAGAGGGAGGTGCGGGTGGAAGTGCAACAGCTCAAAGCAAGGCTAAAGAATTCCAAGGAGGTGGGTCAAGCTCTAGCGTGTTCAAACCCACCCAAGCTGTGTTCGAACCAGGTCTCCTAGGGCCAACCTAGGATGTTCTTAGTGAGCTCGGTCCGAATCAAAGCCCGAGTATGTTCGGGAGTGAAGAGGATCGAACTTAGGACTTAGGCGTTTTTAATTCTTGCGCACTTTTGCTTTTGAATTTGAATTTGGCGCAATTTGTTTTAGCGCCCTTTTTGCTTTAGTTATTTGATTCGAGTTCTTAGATCTGGATCAAGTGTTTGGATCCAGTATCAAATCCAAACTATAAATATTGTAATTCCCTTTGTTTTTGGCATCATTGAAGGAAGAATTGAGTTTAGTTTCGAAATTAGCTTCTCTCTCCTCTCTCGAGCCCAAGCTCTCCTCTCCCTCGCGCGCCTCTTCCCTCCCGCGTGTCTCTTCTCCCCCTCTCTCTCGAAGCCACATTTGGGGAAAATTCCCAAGTGTGGAAGAGTGATTCTTCTCTTGAACCAGCGGGCACTTCGTCTTCCTTTCCTCGTTCTCTCTTCTCTCCTCCTCTTACTAGCCCAAGGTAGAACGGCAAGGGAGTTTCTTTTTGTTCCGGCGTGAAGGAACCCTTTTGTCCACGGATTTCCCCTCTTGAAGAATCGGCTGATCAAGGTGCAATCTTCCTTGAACACGAAGGAGATTAGAGGCCAGTCAGTCCTCGGGAAGGCTTCAAACTCTTTGGCGACATAGAGGGAGAAGTAATCGACTTGCGGATTTGGTTTTGTAAAGGTTAGTACATTGCAACCTCGGTTTAGATTGTGATTTTCGAAGTTTGCGTTTGAAATTTGGTTCTTTCCAAAGATAGAGGTTAGTTCGGAGTCACAGCCCGTGCTGCCCCCTTTTCCACGGTTGAAATAGATTTTAAAAGCCCAACTTCGAGACACAAAGTAAGCCCTCCGTTGCATGTGTTATCCTTGTTAAGTTGGAGTGATTTTACCGGTGAAAAGAGCTTCAAAACCCAATCTTTTGTAGCCGGAAGCTTGCTGGAATTCGCCGGAAAAATCAGGAAAAAGAAAAGTGAATTAAGCGTAAAAAGAGATAGGACTACTCGGAGTCCCAGCCCGAGTAGTTTTATTTCGTGAAGAAAAGACGCAAAAAGAAGAAAAGGAAAGAAAGAGGATTCCGGCGAGTTTGAGCAAATTCCGGTTTACATTCCTCACTTTTCCGGTAAACATTTGGGCATTCCGGCCACCGGTGCCAAATTCCGGCGGTGGCCCAGCCAAGCATAAAGGTTAATCTAAGCATCTACGAGGTTCAATTGGAAAGACGGCGTCTTGAGAAGTTGAATTCAAAAGGGGGAAAATTCCGGCGGACATTTGGGGCTTCTCCAATCGCCGGCGACATTTGGAAGATTCCGGCCGATTTTCCAAGGTGCGAGGTAAGTTGATCCTCTCCTTGATCTTCTCGCTATCTTTTCTCTAGAATTGTCCACTTGGCAGCCTGCGAGAGAGGGAGGAGAACCAGCTCGCACCTTTGGCCCACATTTGGTGGAGGTAAGTCAATCTTTTCGCCACCTCACCCAACTTTTTAGGATCTAGAAGCCTTAGCGCCCCACCTAGCTATCCTTCCCTACATCTTAGGATCTAGAGTCCCCTACACGCGCCACCTAGAGTCCAACCCTTGACCCAACTGCCACCTCGCCACATTTGATCCTTATCCTAGCCTAATCTTTAGGAGTCAACCTTAATTTTCTCGCCACCTATTCCATTATCTTAGGAACCGAAGCCTATCTTCTTCGCCACCTAGCCTCCCCTTCCACTCTTTTAGCTCGCAGCCTCATCCCCTAGTGACACCTCACTACATTAGGAACTTATCTCGCACATTAGGAGCCACCTACTCACATTTGGTTTCATCCCTTAGCGCCATTTCCTCCTTAGCCTCATCCTAGCGCGCCACCTCGCCCTAGTCTTTAGCAACCTTGTCCTAGCTAGCGCACCCTATCCCAATCATTGCTAATCATTAGTCTAGACCCCCTTGTCCTAACCCACTTAGGCCCACGCGTCCTTTACCCATTTCCATTTCCTAAGTTCGAACCTAGCCTAGACCTACCCTTCCTTGAAAATAGGAACCCACCTTAGAAGGTCAACCCTAGCTAGTACTTAGTCTAGATTTTGACCAAGAGACCGACCTAGCCTAGCCTACCTTTGACTTAGCTTCATTCCTAGACCTAGCCCGGACCCACCTAGGCCCACTTGGTCCGAGCCCACCTTAGCCCAACCTAGTCTAGTCAAGCCACACCTAGTCGACTTCTACCTTAGCACACAAGGGAGACCGCACTTGTGCACCCTTGGAGTCTAGAAGTCGGTGGCTTGCCTTGTCCTTTTCAGGTGACTTCCGGCATCCTCCGGCGACCTCAGCCACATCTCCGGCCAACTTTCCGGCAGTCATCCCAGCTGGTCCCGCGCTCATCCGGCAGCCCCTGTGGAAGCTCCCAGACGAACTCCGGCGAGGACTTCTCAACCGGCGCAAGTCTTGGGCGCTCTATCCTTTCCCGGCGTGCCTCTCCGGCCAA
The DNA here is from genome assembly GCA_011799765.1 of Nymphaea thermarum. NCBI lineage: Eukaryota > Viridiplantae > Streptophyta > Magnoliopsida > Nymphaeales > Nymphaeaceae > Nymphaea > Nymphaea thermarum. Next base: position 68,579 of record JAANDH010001006.1, read on the forward strand.
CTCCGGTCAACTCCGGCGACCGCTGCTACTTTTCCGGCGACATTTTCCTGCGAAGTCCAGCAAGGTCCCCCATCCATCCGGTGTCCAAAGGAGGAGCTCTAGTAACAATCCGGCAAGCTTCTTTCATAATCTTTTCCTTTCAAGTTCTTAGTTAGTTTTGAAGATTCGATTTTCATTTAGAATTCTTGTTTAGTCCTTGGGATTGAGTTGTTTAGTTTTATTTTGTAATAAGTTCGCTTCCGCATTAGTTTGATTTTGTTTTAAGTCGGGGTTGTTTGTCCGACTTGGGTAGATAGATTGTATTGTTTAAATTAGGAACCTCTTAGGCCAACTCCGAGGGGATCTTGGGGGTAGGCACGGCCGACGGCGTGTGGTTTTGACCGGCGCTAGGCGAGACCCTACCAATTTGGTATCAGAGCCTCCTTGGAGTGTTTGGCGATCTTCCGCGGCAACTTTGGAGCAGATTTCAGATCAGCAATCGTTTGAAGAGTTGCGCAGGGCAGATCAGAGTTAGAATAGTTTAAGTGCTTTCAGATTCAAGTAGAATTGCAGATTTGCTTTGGTTTGTGTATCAGCTTTGCTTGTTAGCGTAGCTCTTTGGAATTCAGCTTTTGTTTAAGTGTTTGATTTCTGCTATGGACTTGAGAAGCGGGCGTACTACCCAGCCCCTAAGATTGGAAGGTGTTCAGCCTTCTCCCGAAGTTGAGGCAGACCCCTCAACCGGTGGAGAAAGGCCTATGGCTGAGTTGGACACTCAAGCCGTAGGGAGAATGGTTCAGCTTGAGAACGAAGTTCTCATGCTTCGTCAGGAGATGAGTGAGCAAAGACAACAATTGTCTAAGCTCAATGAAATTCAAGAGATTAAGGAGATGTTGAGGGCCATGAATGCCAACCAGGTCGTCAACCCTAGACCTGCCCCGGGCCCTCCTTCTCAAGTGACTCCTCCTCCTAGAACCGACAAGCAGAAGGGCGTGTTGGGCGGACCTCCTAGTGCCGACCCTACACCACCTTCTTGGCAGATGCAAGCAGGCCCGAGTAGGCCTTCTCAGGGTTGGAACCCAGAGCAATTCGAGGATTACCATGGAACTAATGGGGGACACACTGGCCAGCATGTTGACCCAACGGTCAACATAGGAGGACCTAGTGGCCACCATAGTGGTTTTAATGGTAATAATGGAGGTCAACAGCACTCCACATCGGGTTATGGGAACCGTGAGACATACGGGCCCCAAGCTAGTCAGTATGGTTCGAGATTTCCAGGAACTCAGTGGGAGAATCCTCACACTGAGCGTAGACAAGGTGGAAGACCTGAGCGTGACCCACCAACTTGGGAACCTCAGAGAGAACCCCAAAGAGAAACCTATAGGGAGCCGTCCAGAGAGCCTTATAGAGAACCCTACAGGGAACCCTATAGAGAGCAATACAGAGAGCCCTATAGAGAACAATATAGAGAACCATACAGGGAGCCTTATCAAGACCAACAGCAACAATACAGGCCCAACCAACACAGAGGCTTTTCAATCAAGATAGACTTTCCTAGATTTGATGGCAACGAGCCATTAGGTTGGCTTTTCCTAGTTGAGCAGTACTTCGTGTGTCAGAACGTCCCTGAAGAAGAATGGATTCATATCGCCCCGTTGCACATAGATGGAAGCGCTCGAAGATGGGGGAGATATCTCAAGACCATGACACCTGCCCGCAATTGGGAAGAGTTCAAGAAGAAATTATTGTTTAGGTTTGGACCCTCTGCCTATGTAGATTTTGACATAGACCTTCGAAACTTGAAACAGACGTCTACAGTGCAGGAATATCAGGAAAGATTTGAAGATTTAGCTTGCATGGTGCATTGGACTGAAAAGGCACTCATTGCAGCCTTTGTAGGAGGTCTTAAAGACGAGATTCAAGTTGAGGTTAGAGTGGAACCTAATATAGAGCTGGAAAGGTGTTTTGTTAAAGCACGTGCTGCAGAGGACAGACTCCAGAAGCTGAGGGACATATACCGTCCATGGAAGACTTCCGCTCCAGTCAGAGGTCGTGAACAACCCCAACGTCCTAAACAATTGCCAGCACCACCAAAGAAAGAGGCTCCAAAGCCTGTGTATAGAAGCAGACTCCCTCCTAACATGACTCAGGAAGAAAGGGAGGAATTAATCAGGAACAAGAAGTGCTTTTGGTGCAAGAATGATTGGAATTCAACTCACCAATGCAAGTACATCCGAGTCTACATGGTGCAGCAAGAATCTTATGAAGTGACAGAGGGTGGTCAACCTTTGGAGATTGAAGTCATAGAAGAAGCCGAAGTACTCGAGGAGCTTCCAAATCCTGAAGAACCGTCTCAACAACCAGATGGGACGTGTCACATGATGAATGACCCAAAAGAGCCTGATGCAATGAAAGTTCTAGGATGGGTCGGCAACCTCAGAGTTCTTGTGCTGCTTGATTCTGGAGCAACCCACAACTTTGTGGGTGAACACATTGCTGATAGGTTGGGAAGCATCGTGGAAGAGCAGAAAGCCCTCACGATTTTGGTGGCTAACGGAGATAGTCTTCCTTGCACTCGCAAGTGCACTGATGTGGAGCTTACACTCCAGAAGGTTCCTTTCAAGGTTGAACTCTTAGTTGTCCCTCTACCCAACGTGGACATTATTCTTGGAGTCAAGTGGCTCAAGACGTTAGGAAGAGTTTGGTGGGACTTCTCTACCATGGAGATGTGCCTGCCTAAGGAGGGTGGAGAGGAAGTGATACTGAAGGCGATCGACCCCAACGTGGATCCTAAGGCAGCTCTGAAGGCCATCAGGGTGCAACAACCTGTGCCCTGGTTGGTCTCCGTTGCAGAGGATGTTCATTCTGCAAATGACTCAGGGGAAGACGTCCCTGAGCAAGTACAGAAAGTTTTGACTGAGTTCGGAGATATTTTCGATGAACCTAAGGGACTACCGCCCCAACGATCCTATGACCACAGGATTGTTCTTGCTAATGGCACCGAACCAGTTAATGTGCGCCCTTATAGATACGGGTATGCACAGAAGTCAGAGATTGAGAGATTGGTTAAGGAAATGCGAGAAAGCAATATCATCAGGCCTAGTTCAAGCCCTTTCTCATCGCCCGTACTATTGGTCAAAAAGAAAGATAACACGTGGCGATTCTGTGTGGATTATAGAGCCTTGAACGAAGCGACAGTTAAGGATAGACATCCAATTCCTGTCATTGATGAGTTATTGGATGAATTAAATGGAGCTCGCATTTTCTCAAAGTTGGATCTGAGGTCTGGATATCACCAGATAAGAATGAATGAAGGTGATATCTCGAAAACGGCATTTAGGACCCACGATGGTCATTATGAGTTCTTAGTGATGCCGTTTGGTCTGACCAATGCACCAGCAACCTTCCAAAGGTGCATGAATGACGTGTTCCGGGAATTTCTCCGAGACTTTGTTTTAGTTTTCTTCGATGACATCCTTGTATATAGCCAGAGTATGGAACAACATGTGGAGCATCTTCGCATCGTGTTGAAGATATTGAGAGAGAATACTCTGTTCGCCAAGATGTCGAAATGCAGTTTCGGGCAGACTTCGATCGGCTACTTGGGACACATTGTTTCCTATGAAGGAGTCAGAGCAGACCCAGAGAAGCTCCAAGCGATGGAGCAATGGCCCTTGCCTAAAGACCCCAGAGGTATGAGAGGATTTTTGGGTCTGACAGGTTATTATCGCAGGTTTATCAAAGGGTATGGTTTGATAGCTTCACCCTTGACTCACATGCTTAAGAAAGGTGAGTTTACATGGAACGACAAGTCAAGGGAAGCTTTTGGAAAACTGAAGGCCGCTATGATGAGCGCACCAGTTCTTGCATTGCCGGACTTTTCCAAGGAGTTCGTGGTAGAAACAGATGCTAGTGACGTGGGAGTGGGAGCAGTGTTAAGCCAAGAAGGCCACCCAATCGCCTTCATGTCCAAGGCTCTGACCAGCAGAGCTAAACCTTACTCCACGTACGAGAAGGAACTCTTGGCGATAGTTCTAGCAGTGGACAAGTGGAGACCTTATTTAATCGGTAGAAGATTTGTGGTCAGAACCGACCATAGCAGCCTGAGGTACATGATGAAGCAGAGAGTATCGACCCCTACACAGCAAAGGTGGTTAGCCAAACTTCTTGGCTATGATTTTTCAGTTGAGTACAAGAAGGGGACTGAGAACTCTGCAGCTGATTCGCTATCGTGAATGCCTGAGCAGTTGAGAACTCTCTCGATAATTGGAACTGATTTATGGGAGAGATTGATCCAGGAACAAGACCAAGATTTGAACTTACGACTATTCAAGCAATCAACACGCCAGAATCCTGGATCGATCCCTCACTACTCTTTGAGAGGTGATGTTCTCTGTAAGAAACGTAAAGCTATCGTCCCGAAGGACTCTGCCCTCAAGAAAGAACTCCTCCAACATTTCCATGACTCAAGTTCTGCAGGACATGAGGGTGTAGCCAAGACCATGGGACGCATCAAAGCTCAATTTTGGTGGGAAGGCCTAAAGAAAGATGTCAGAGAGTATGTCAAAGCCTGTCCCATCTGTCAGAGAGAAAAATACGAAGCAACTAGGCCTCCTGGGCATCTCAACCCACTTCCCATTCCAGACAAGCCTTGGGAAGACGTATCGATGGATTTCATCGATGCAATGCCCAGATCAGAGGGAAAAGAAGCAGTCCTCGTTGTGGTCGACAGACTGACCAAGTATAGTCATTTCGTGGCCCTACCCCGACATTATCAAGGACCGATGGTTGCCACCTTATATCAGGACAACATCGGTAAGCTTCATGGTATGCCGCAAACTATTGTCTGCGATCGTGATTCCATCTTCCTCAGCGCGTTCTGGAGAGAATACATGAAGATGGCTGGTACAGTGATCAACTTCAGCACGGCCCATCATCCACAGACGGATGGGCAAAGTGAGGTAGTTAACAGAACGCTGGAGACATATTTGAGATGTTTTGCAGGTGAAAGACCCAACACCTGGGTTAAGTATTTATCGTGGGCTGAGTGGTCCTACAACACCAGCCTTCATTCAGGAACCGGCACAACGCCGTATGAAGCTCTGTATGGCTACCCTCCAACTACAGTTCCGAGGTATGAGGTTGATACTGCCAGAGATGAGGAAGTGGACTGCAATTTGAGGAACCGGGATGAAATCCTTGCCACCCTGAAGAGGAACATCGAGCGAGCTCAAGCCAGAATGAGAAAGGCCCATGACAAAGGGCGAAAAGATCGAGAGTTTGAAGTAGGGGACATGGTCTGGTTGAAAAGACTGCCTATGAGGCAGAAATCATTGCTTGGACAACCCTATTCCAAGCTCCTCCCAAGGTATTATGGACCTTTCCAGGTGCTTCAAAAGATTGGTAAAGCAGCGTATCGCATTGCGCTGCCACCTACAGCTCTTGTGCATCCAGTCTTCCATGTGTCCCGCCTGAAGCCTCACCACGGACCAGCGCCAGAACAGGTGGAGCCGTTACCAGATGTCACTCCCAGGCCATATCGTATCTTAAAGCACAGATGGGTGACTCGCAACGGAAGACCTCGACATGAGGTGATGATCGAATGGGAAGGTGTTGATGGTGGAACTTCGTGGGAATTGTTCGACAGGATAAAGACTCAGTTTCCTACAGGAGCTTGGGGACAAGCTCCATTTCAGGAGGGTGGATCTGATACGGGCCAACCTTCAAATTGGCCTAGAGCGGCCACGGATGTGGCCGAGAGCAGCCGCAGAGGAAGGAAGAGGTCAGCCCGTCACTCGGTCAGGGCTGAACCCAGCTCGATTGACCCAGGTGCGGGTCAAGGGGATGATGAGGGAGGTGAGTTGCAGCTCGGTTCAGCAAGTATTCGTCAGCTTGGAGTTGTCACA
>JAANDH010001006.1:76320-100449 GCA_011799765.1 Nymphaea thermarum
AGTTGTTTAGTTTTATTTTGTAATAAGTTCGCTTCCGCATTAGTTTGATTTTGTTTTAAGTCGGGGTTGTTTGTCCGACTTGGGTAGATAGATTGTATTGTTTAAATTAGGAACCTCTTAGGCCAACTCCGAGGGGATCTTGGGGGTAGGCACGGCCGACGGCGTGTGGTTTTGACCGGCGCTAGGCGAGACCCTACCATTCCATCACTTTCCGGCGAAGATTCTCCACAACCGGCAAGCATCTTCCTCCCTTGACTCCGAGCTCCTCAATTGGCTTGAGGCTTGAAAGGTTGGTTCTTAAATTAGGGATTGAACTTGTGCAACGACGTTGGCTTTATTTGTTTAGAGATTGCATTATTAAGTTCTTAGAAATTCTGGAATTTCTTGTGTTACTTGAGTGTAATCTCTCTTCAAATTGGCTTTACGAGTCGCAAGGTAGATCTCTAGTTGATGTGCCTTTCTTTCAAGTTGATAGTTGATCTTGGAGATTTGTTCTAGCTTTGTTGATTGCTAAATTGCTTTCGTATTTGGGTTTTTTAGGGATTCTTGTTTCAAGTTTTAGTTGTAAGTCGCTTCCGCATTAGTTTACAATTGGTTTTTAAGTCGGGGTTGTTTGTCCGACTTGGGTAGTTAGATTGTATTTGCTTTATTTAGAGTCATTCTAGGTGCGCTCCGTGGGGATCTTGGGGGTAGGCACGGCTTAGACATGGCTGGCTTGTCCGGCGCTAGGCGAGACCCTACCACCAGTGCCCCTTCACCATCATGGTTCCTTATATAGGTGTTATGGGAGACCTCTCCGCGTGATCAGGGCTGCACCAAAAAACACCTGGTTTACCATAAGATCCGGAATGCCAGTTGTTGCTGCCTCTTGGCCTGTGTCTGCCGACCTCCAGCCTGCTGCTGCCGACTGATGCCTGCTTCTGCTGACCAGAGACATGTTGTATGTGCCTATGGGACCAAGTATGTGCCTTATCTTTGTGGCCTCCCTCTGGCCGACTTCTGCTAGCCGGGCCGACCATCTCTGGCCAGCCAGGCCATGCCTTCCCTGACCTGTGGCCAGGATAGGGGTCTTACAGTTAACCACAGAACTGACTAGCACAGGACACTCGCTCGAGCTCGCCTCCCTCTCTCGATACTCATCTCTCTCTCGCTCTGTCTCTCATTTCTCACCATGAGTCTGTTGCACACTGCCACTGCTCCTCACTGATGCTATGTTGATGAAGTCCATCACTCACCACGACTCGCTGCTCTGTACTCCTCACAATGCTCCAGCGACGAAATCCAGCGATTGTTAGTCATTTGCACCAATGTTGTAAGAAGCGTACGCTTCTTACAAAATATGAACGACTCAATGCGTTTTTTTTAAAAAACGCCTTGAGGCATGGGTGTGAGGCGCATGCTCCCCTGAAGCGTGCGCCTCATATGGTAGAGGCGTACGCCTCCATATGAGGCACGTTTAGTGCTTGAGGCGTACGCCTCAAGGACAGCTTCTCAGGAACCTGCTATAGATGAATAGTTAACCGAGCCTTCACCAATGCTCCAAAAATTCTGTAATGGCATGGGAAGACTTCCAAGACACTTAGGAAGAGGATCGTTCAATGCTCGACAGCCATCGTCTCCTCTGCAAACAGCGCCAGGGATCCAAAGTGCCGCTTGTGTCTGCTGAAAATCAACTTCAACACAGTCGCAGGACGCCCTTCAGAACTGACTGTCTTCAAAAATTTGTTGCTTCCTGATGCAATCTCCAAAAAATCTGCAAATTGGTAGAATTGTAGCCAAGAGGAAGACGATTCTTTTGGTCCCTTGCTCGACCAAATCCATGGCCAGAGCAAACAGCACCGGAGGTTTGAAGATCTGCCAAATTCCTGGTTTCCACCGGCTGAGAGGAGTCTCTTTAGGAAGAAATCGGGTGGTGTCCCAACCGGATACGTGCTAAAGAAGCTAAGGGCACGCTGACACGTTGTTGCACACGTTTTAATTTACCCGACTCGTGTGAAGAGGGACTCGTCAATCGTAAGGACTCGTGCGAAATGGGATTCTTGACGGGATTCGACGAGCGTCGAGGATGCAGTGGCACGCGAAACGACGGGATGCACGAATCAATACGACCCGAGGCTGTTTCGGACACCGCCGCACAGGATGCGCCGGCGATCGAAGAACAAGGTGCTGATTTTTTCGAATTCACCGGACTTCTCATCGACCGCCGGAAAATGCAGAAAATACCAGTGATCTTCAGAAGGCACTTTTGACCTCGATTCTGGGCCAACTCAAGCGTTCTTGGGCTCGATTTGCTCAAAACTGCTGCTCACAGTGGTTTAGCAAGTCTGGCTGCTCTTCACCATATGTCTTCATGCTTATCCCAATCTCTATCCTCCAAATGAGGGGTTTAAGGTGGAATAGAAACAATGAAGCATGTCCGGGGCTACGAAAGAGCAGTAAACGTAGGGTTAAATCTATTTTTCTCCCTTCGTTTCTTTAGTCATGTTCCTTTGAACTGTTTGGAGTCTTTTGGTCGTTTTCTTTTATTAATTTTTATCTTATTGAAGTAATGTATCACAGAAAACTGTTCATGCTTCATGAAAAATGTAATTGTTTTTGTATAAATAGCAAAAGTTATGTTTTCCATCTCTCACTCTCTCTCTCTCTCTCTATATATATATATGTGTGTGTGTGTGTGTGTGTGTGTGTGTGTGTGTGTGTATCCAAACACTTCATTTGAGTCTACGGATTACAAGAAATAAATAAAAAGACAAAACAAAAAGAATAGAAAACAAACATTGAACAAAACGAACATGACCAACCAACAATACAGATAAGGAAACAAACACTGAACAAAAAGGACATGGCGTTCTATTCCGAAAACAGTCAAACAATGGACAGATAACACTATTGACAGGACAAACAGAACAATAGTATGGGACAAACATTGTTCGATACTCTGTTTCTTGGATCCACATCCCACCTCTACAGACAATTATGAATCGGGAAATTCAGGATCTGGTCCAAACCTAAGTTCCATTTTTCATGTTCAAATGGAGGATTTCGCCGAAATTCAAATTGGCTAGTGACTTAGATCCACTTTTCAATAATGATCTGATCTAGCATTCTGGATTTGAGTATTTGGATTTTGGATTGACGTCCAACTCATAGGCTTTAAGATTTGGAATTGGATCCATTAAGGATCTGATTCTTGCTATCCATATTTGGTTCATAAAGACTGGGCATGGACAATTTGACTTTGGGTCAGGAAGTCTTAAACTAACATTCTCTACAATCCATATCATCTGTGATGGAGCCAGGATTTATTTTAGGAGGGTCACAAACAATTTTTAAAATTTATATAGGAGGCAAATTAATTTTTTTTTAATAGGTAGTGAAATTTAATTATTAGAAAAACTAAGGGGGTGCGCAGCTGTCCGAGATCCACCCCTGCACATCATTAAAATTGTGTTTTAGATTGGTTCTTGGTTCATCAAAATTGGATTGCTCCATTCAAAAGCCAGTTATTGTCTTCAGACGGTTCATAAAGGTTTGGAACCAGTTCAAGGCATTTTAATTGATGTGTGCAGAATCTAGAACCGGATTCGGTTGAGATCTATATCTTGATGAACCAAGCAGATCGAAATAAGAAAACTGGATTTTTTTCGAGTTTTCTATATATGGATCTTTGATTCATAAGTTACTAGGTAACGAGATAGACAGGTCTGTATTATTTGAATTGGTGTTTTCTAGCTTGGGTTTTCGGATTAAATTTAAACCTCACCCGAAATGAATCCAATATATTTAGTGGATCAATTTTGGGTGATGCAACATCAAAACCTTGTTGACCTACAATATTAAACCATCTGGTTAAGGATCCGATCTGGACTCTGCATTTTGGATAAATGTCTACCTAGATCCAATAATCAATCCACATCCAATAAGTAACTGTGGATCAAATTTAGCTGGAATTTAGTAGTCTCGGGACCCACACCCATGTAGGTGAGAACAGGGATCGAGTGCTAACTTTCGGATACTAGATATCAGTCCGGTTTGTCTTGGATCTGGTATGTGTACTATGGTTTATAATCTAGAACTCATTAAGGATCAGATCCAGTTTAACTGGGCATGGGTCATCATGCCTGAATCTAACAGTACACAAGATCCAAAAAGATGGAGTAATACAATAGACACATACCGCGTCGGCCCTTTTAAAGCCAAGTTTACTTGTTACAGGAACTGTTCCCTTCAGCTTTAGAACCGGTTCATTTTGTTTTGCACCAGTTGGAGACTGAATTGCTGGAATACAAACTGGTTCATTCGATTTTGGACCGACTCATCCCATTTTGATGCCAATGTTCTTCACTATACATCCTAAATCCATCAATTTAGCTCTGAACTTGGTGAGATTCAGACCGAAGCTTCCTCACACCTAGATAAACCATAAATATTAATAAAAGCAATAAAACATGGATAAGTGTAAGAATTATATATATATATATATATATATATATATATATATATATATATATATATATATATATATATATATATATATATATATATATATATATATATATATATATATATATATATATATATAGAGAGAGAGAGAGAGAGAGAGAGAGAGAGAGAGAGAGAGAGAGAGCTAATGGTGACTAGTTGTTGAGAGTTATCCAGCCATCTAACTAAAACCGTCCATTTCATGCATATGGATGGTTGAAAGAAAAATAAAAAGAAAAAGATATAGATTAATATTAGATGATGAAAATATCCATTACATTTTTCTCATTGTTTTTTTAAACCATCAATCATCATCAGACGACCTTGGTTAGATGGTTGAGTGACTCTTAAAAGCTTGTCACCATTCAATTTTCTCATATATATATATATATATATATATAAATAAGAAACATAGAGTATGATGCATTTCATAATATCGTTAAAGAGAAAAGGTGAGAAAGGAGGACCCTTATGCATAGGATAGCTAAAAACTAGGTCAAATTGTTTGCTAGTCTGAAATAGACCCTACATTAAAGCTTTCACTAAGTTTGATCCTATTCTGATTCCAAAAGGATGTGGCATCAATTAGAAAAGGACCTCTATTGAGATTTTAACATGCTTTCTCTGTTGGGTTCGGCTTGAACCTCGTTCGAGGTTGGGTCCTCTAACAAAATAAACACCAAGTTGGTTCATTTTGCCCCTGGCCTCTTGAAATTCACGCAAATGACTGTAGACATGCCAAATCTATTAATTTAACTCCAACTACAGTGATTCGAACGAAAGTTTCTTCAAAATCAAATCAACATATACATGGGTTTTAAACTAATAAAACATAAACAAACAAATGAATTTAATATATAAATTTCATGAATATGAAAAAGAAGATCTTAAGATGACAACACCACAAAGCCACCATTAATCAGTACTCGAAATAAGGATTAATCTCACCGTACAAAGGGCAATTAAACACGTAGACGTAGCAAGAAGTCTGGAACTCCCCATCCTGATTATGTGCATTTCAAACTCCTAAAAGAGTGAAGAAAGTAAGAACGAAAGAGGTGTCAGTTTTCCTGCTGCTCGGAAACGAGGCTTAAAGGCCTCCATTCTCCCTACCTCCAACGAATTAGGCTATATTGGATGGTGTGGGTTATCTTTTAACTCGACGAAGCACCCTTCATTTTGTGGCCCATGAAATAGCATTCATGAAAAGTGAAGCAAAGCGGGCACCCCTATCTGAACCCTACTTTTACCAGCCATGTCAAGAAGCTAACATATGTTTTTTTTTAAGATAGTGAAAATGTGCTTAAATTCAGAAGAAGTACCTTTAAATAAAACAGACAACTTTATAATATCTACCCTACTCTTACCAGCTATGCGAGCTAAAATATTGTTTTTTTTTTAAGTTAGTGAAAATGCACTTAAACTCATAAGAAGTTACTTTAAATAGGACGGACAAAATTGCGATCACATGTCAACTTTAGGGGTGCGTTTGATGCACCTGATGGATGCTGTTTCAGAAGTGGCCGCTACCCATAAAGAAGGAACAAGATGAGATCATGCAAACCAGTGAATCAGTTACTGGTTGTACAATGTAGATTTATGATGGTATATTACACTAGACGAGTTGAAACATGTCACTGCTTGTACTTTCTGTTGTATTTAGGGCTTCATGATGCCCAAGAGAGGATGTATTAATAGGATACTTATTTCAGTTTTCTTTTTGTTTCCATGGGGTTAGAATTTGTGTTTCTTGCTTGGCTATTGCATTCGCTAAAAACAAAGTTCTGCTGACTGCTGCATTCGCTAAAAACAAAGTTCTGTTGATGTGCGTCAAATAAAAGACTAAATTGCACAGTAGCATAAGTATTTCTGAAAAAAGTCTCCGCAATGTTGTCATATAATTTATTTCATTTCTGAAAAAAGTCTTCTAAATTTATCATGTGCATCAAACATGGTTAAATTTACCAGGTTAAATGTTTCATTGTGCATCAAACATGGTTAAAATTAACAGGGTAAATTCTTCCAGTGCATCAAACGTGACCTCAAATCGAAAGAAGACTAAATTTCAACCTGAAAATTTTACCAGGTTAAATTTGCCAGAAAAATTTACCGCGTTAAATTTTAACCGGTGCATCAAACGCACCCTAGGCTATGACCTTTTGGTGGGTGGTGGTTGTTAACATATAGCATTTGCAATATCTAAGCCTTAGACTTCCTTTTTTTCATTAAAGAGGAATGTAAACTAAAAGTTGAACGAACAAGAAATTTTTAAAAATGAAAAGGTTGTAAATTTTTGACAGGTGAGGATAGGTAGAACAACCATTGGATGGAAATATGTTTTTAGACTGATTGGTAGAAACTAGAGGTCAAGAAAAAAACCAAATTCTTTAAATATGATATTTAAAGTAAATTTTTTGAAATCTGACATTACCAGTATGATGTTATGATCCAATATAATCTTAAGGATCTATTGATAAATCATTTTTTTAATAAGAAAAAATAAATGACTTTCATAATATCAATATTTTAATATTAGAAAATATTAACATTTTTCATAAAAACAGCTTGTTTCAAAAAGCATATTTTAACAAAAAATTAAAAGGTCTTAGGTACCAATTTCACGGTGTTTTGAAAAGTCGACAATTCTATTTATCAAAAGAATTGAGATGTAAAATGGAAAACTTCACGTGACACGTCTCACCTAAAAAACTTTCGGAACTGCCGGTCACACCCGGGTCACCAGTCGCCTCTTGACGTGTCCTTGTGAGGCATGTAGGGGGAACGGAGAGCGAGGGACGTCCGGTCCAACTTGTGGGATTTTTCGGATTTTTCCTCCCCATGGTCGACCACCACATCGGCGAGGAGGCCCTCCTCTTCTCTCCGCCTTCCACCCCCTCCCTCGTCTGCCATTCCCCTTTCCGCCGCCTTCCTTCCCGCCTTGGCTGGAAGAACCATGTTTCCCGTGCATCCTCCTAGCTGCTCGTCAGCTCCCACGTAGTCTCTCCCGGAACCTGCCTCCACATTCACTCCTCTCATCACTCTTCTGTTTCCTCTCCCTTACTCTCTCCCATGGCTCTCTCGCTGGACTTTTCCCTTCTTGGTAGAAGACCCAACATCCTGAACCCCCTCAGGACTCCGTTCATTCATTACGGAAGCTGTTCCCTTCGAACTCCGCCCCGAATTTTCTCGTTCCCGAGCTGCACAAATCGTCCGGCATCGAGGTATTTCCCGATTGTCTGCAACTCAGACAGATTGAGGATCTTCAAGGACAGGGAATTGCGATGGGTTTCTCGGGGAATTGGGGGCCGGAGAGTCGAAGAATGGCTTGGCAGTAACGTCTGGGGCGCTTTGGCGGGGAAGGCGAGTGCTTGGTTCGTTGCAATTCTTTGCGGCATTCTTCTGGTTCGTTGCCAGAAGGCATTCGCAGTGGGCGGCGCCCCGGAAGTGGGATTGAGTGCGCTTGGACAACAGGAGGGTGTTTTCAGGAGCGCATGGCTGCCCAAGCTTCTACAGGTTCTCCGGGTTTTGAGGGAGCAGGGGTTGGTGCTAACGGCTTTGCTGGGATTGTCGGCATTCTTCTCGATGGCGGAGACCGCTATTACGACGCTATGGCCGTGGAAGGTCTGCTTCGTGTTGGGTGTTTTTCGTCCTGATATTTTCTTGTTTATGCTGTAACAACTCATGGCTTAATGAGTTTCCTTCTTCATTGCGGGGACTTACCTTTTTTTTTATTGAGTCGACGCGATTATTTTCCTAGTAGAAGTTTCAGTTTGGAACTGTCGTGGAATCACGTAGCTGATTGCTCCGTCCGAGCTTGGCAGATGATCAATAGGTGTTATATTTACAAATTAATGGAAGAATTGGCAGCCATTACAATTTCTTCTAGAAAAGTTGTATCATGGATTAATTGAGATACTTGTTAGGCATTGCAACAATGTCTTGTACGATCAAAAGCATGCTTTGGCTTCTTCATGAAGTAAATCAGTGGTATACGACTTATTTGCAGACGGACCTTCAAAGCCTATGCTTCTGAAGATACAATAAAAAGGCAGACTTCTCGGCGACATTGTCTTAGTTTGATATTTGAAAGTAACATCTGGAGACAGAATACACAACCTGGTATTTCAAAGTGAAAGTCGCATTACAAGCAGTAGGGAATTTTCACTACCATCTGAAACATGGTGGAATTCACCATCGTGTAAAATATGGTGTAATTAGTTAAACGACCAAGTAATTTAATATTTATCCATTGCGTAAGTTCCTTTTCTTTCTGTTGACAGTTTTTGTCTTTCCTTTCTTCCTCCTCAGGTTCGTGAATTGGCTGAAAAAGAGGCTGAAAATGGTGTCTTTCGAATGCTTAGTAGTGATGTGACCCGATTTCTTACAACGATACTTATTGGGACAACGTAAATGATCTCTTCTAATTTGTTCACTTTTTTTTTTCTCTTGTGACTCATTTCTAGATAATTAAATGATAATCAAATGCTTTTATGTCAGAGATTACCTTTTTGTTATTTATCCAGTGTGGTCAATATTGGGGCGACTGCACTTGTCACGGAGGCAGCAACTGCAATTTTTGGTGAAGCTGGGATTAGCGCAGCAACAGGGGTTATGACGGTATGTTTCTTTTGAGTGTGGATGGTGTTTGATATTGCAAATCCTAGCCTGTTCCATTTTTTTGTATATTGACAAATGAACAAATGCATTTTCCATATATCATTTGATGTCACTCGTTGTAATTTAAGATTGTGTATCACATTTTTATACAGAAAAGTTGTGATTATAGGGTGATGGTTTGCTTTGCTGCCTTAATTCTTCTTAAATTATGTGCTTAAGGAATTCCATGTTATTGGCATCTTATTTAATGGATACTCCTTATAAATGGTTCTATCACTTGCTTTCTTCTCCTCCTTATTTCTTACGCTATTGCAGTATCAGCAGATCTTTTATCTTCTTGGGGAGCTCCATTAGTTCCTTACCCTTTATCGTTTCTTCTTTGTTTTCTTCAGTTCTCCTTTATTCCCTCTTTTTCTTGCACCATTTCTGATTCCTATTCCTATTCCTATCATTCCCCTCCCTTATTGAACTATAAATCCTTCACCAGCACGTTGAAGAGGAGTCTCTTAGGATTCCACATCCTTGTAAAATGTGTTAAGAAATTTAATGTTCTTGTAGCATGTGAAGAGTCTCCTAGGATTCTATGTTGTAGTTAATATCCTTGTAATATGTGAAGTCTCCTAGGATTCTATGTTGTAGTTATTATCCTTGTAATATGTGAAGTCTGTTAGGATTCTATGATGTAAGTAATGTCCTTGTAGCTTGTGAAATCTCCTAGGATTATACGATTGGAGACTCTTAGAATTCTGGAGATGAGATTATAAATGGAGGCCGTGCAAAGTTGCAAACCACTTTGGTCATGGCTTCTTCTCCTCATCTTCTTCTTGTTCACTCTTTCTCTCTCTATATTCCTGCGTGAATGCTGATTTCATAACTCAGATATTGGTGCTTGAATTTCTTACATGGTATCAGAGCGCCAGGTTACGCTATCTCTACCTAGCAAAATGTCCAAACAGGTCTGATCTGGTTAGAACTCTTTTCTCATCTTGTTTCTATCATGAATTTACTTTTCTCTAGCGAACTTCTTATTCCTTTTCTTCTTGCTTACCAAAGGATACATCTTGCTATATCGTGTCTTCTTTCCCTCTCATCTTCTACCTGTATTCCCTTCCTTTCTGCTATTATGGAAAACCTTTCGCATCCTGGCATGTCCTCCAGTATTTTTCCTCACCTTATTACCAAAAAACTCAACCATGAGAATTGTCTGATCTGGAAAAGGCAAATCATGCATTTTATAAGAAGTTAAGGCCTCTTTGGACATCTCGATGGTTCAACAAAGGCTCCACCAATATCCATTTTGCAGGAAATAAAAAATGAAGCAGAAGTTATTGCTGTTCATGAAAACAGCTACCCTGAACATGCTGTGTGGATGAGACGTGACCAAAGTCTGGTTGCATATATTTTGTCTATTCTATCTCAACAAGTGTTACTTTCAGTTTCTGATGACTGTACTGCAGAAGAATTATGGGAAACCCTTGCTGATACCTTTTCCCAAATATCAAAAGCTCGAATTATGTACTTAAAGAAAGAATTTCAGAATTTGAGCAAAGGTTCAACGTCTATCATGGATTATTTGGGGCGTATTAAGGCCGTCGCAGACCAACTTGCTGCGTCAGGGAATAACATTTCTGATAAGGAGAAGGTGCAACAAACCTTGAATGGACTTGGGCATGATTATCATGCTTTTATTACAGCTCTTGAGGTCCTTCCTGTTCTGCCTTCCTTCAACGAACAAGGTAAACTTCTCCAACACGAAATGAATATGAAAAGAGTTATTGAAAGGACTGATCAAGGGAACTCTCAAAATGTGTTGGCCATGAATGTAAAGTTTGGTAAGAGCCATGGGAACTCCAATCATGGTGGTCGTGACATTCTACCAACACCACATAACCAAGGTATGTCTCCTTTGGATACTTCAAGAAAAATACCAATTTGTTTTCAGTGCAACAAGAAAGGGTACATGAAGGCACAGTGCTGGTTTAATCCTCAAAATAAAAACAAAGGGGCAAGACATAATTATAAATAAGGATGACAAAGTTCTAAATCCACCGCCGAAGATATGCAGCAGCTATTGATGACCGCACTCTCAAAGATGACTATAAAGCAAAATGAGCAGGGAGAATGGTTCTTGGATTCAGGTGCAGCTACCCATGTGACAGGAAATGCAGGTAAATTGACTAACTTATCCCCTCATTACGGTAGAAGTTGCATTATAACAAGTGATAGAAAATCTCATCTCATTACACATATTGGAAATGCACATATTCCTTTGTCATTCTCGTCTCTATCACTGTCTAATGTTGTTCTTGCTCCCAATATCAAAAAGAACATAAAATCCATTTCTAAACTCATTGATGATACAAACTCTTCTGTTGAATTCACACCTTCTTCTGTCTATGTCAAGGACCTCCAAACGAAGAAAATGTTCGCTAGAGGGGAGCATCAAGGGAATATGTATGTCCTCAAGGAATGTCTACCCAAGGATTCATCCACTTTTGATATAGGATTGAAGACATTTTCTCTTTCTCATAATGCGTCATCAGTGCCAAGTTCTTACAATTTTCAATCAAAAGTAAGGGGCCCTAACCAATTTTTGGAGTCTGATCTGTGGCATAGTCGGCTGGGACACTGTGGTCGACATTTCATTGAAAAACTTGTTACAGATAGTTTCATTCCAAGATCAAGCTTACCTCTTACTTTAAGTGTCAAAAAATGTTCAAGTTGTGGACTTTGTAAGAGTCATGTTTTACCTTTCCATAATATAAATCAAAAAACTTCCAAACGTTTTGAAACTATTTTTTTTGATGTATGGGGGCCAGCCCCTATTGATTCCATGTCCGGATCAAGGTATTATGTCTTATTCATTGACTCTTACTCACGTTTCACCTGGATTTACTTCATGAAACACAAATCAGAAGTACCCCACATATTTCAAAACTTCTATGCCATGATTCAAACCAAATTTTCATCCAGTGTGGTGCATTTTCAATGTGATGGAGGGGGAGAATATTCTTCGCTTGATTTTACTGAATTTCTACGTGAAAAAGGGATAACTAGACAAATCTCCTGCCCTTACACACCACAACAAAATGGCGTAGTTGAGTGGAAACATCGACATATAGTTGAAAGCGCCATGAGCATGATGCATGATACTAATGTTCTCATTTCCTTGTGGACTGAAGCCTTCCATACTGCTGTATACATAATAAATTGTTTGCCTATGACACTCTTGATGTCTAAATCGCCATATTTTACACTCTTAGGCAAGCAACCTGATTACAAGAACTTGAAAGTTTTTGGTTGTGTATGCCATGTTCACGTTGATGCTGCCTTGAAGAACAAGTTTCAAGACAAAGCTATTCAATGTAGATTCGTTGGAGATGCTGATGAATATAAAGGTTTTCGATGCTATGATCCAACAACTAAACTATCAAAACTTCAAGAAATGTCATTTTTGATGAGCATAGTTTTGATGATACAAATGAAATGCCTATGACCATTGAATCTTATGATCCCTGGACCAGTACACAGTTATTCAATGCAGATCCTGTTATAGAAAATAATGTGCCTCAAGGTGAAGATCCAGAGAGAGCATACAACCGTCGGATATGGCTCAAAATGAAAATCAAGAAGATTCAACACAGTCATCAAGTCATCACGAAAGCAATAATAAAGAACAGAGCAACGACTCACATCAGTATTCGGGTCTTATCTACAGTCGACGACTAAGGGGCAAAGATGCTCACAATGAAGAAGACAACATGCCCCACCTTAGAAGATCCCAACGCATTCGTCATCGCATTCAGAGGTGGGTTAGCTATGATTCTTTATCACTTGATTTTCAGTTATTCATGGCAAAAGTTGGCAAGGATGAAGAACCTACTTCATTTGATCAAGCATCAAATTCACATCATTGGAGAAAGGCTATGAAAGAAGAAATGGATGTCTTGCATGAATGTGGAACATGGGAGATCGTTCCAAGGCCACACGGAAAGAACGTAGTAGGCTCCAAATGGGTATACAAAATCAAATACAAACCTGACGGCAGCATAGAAAGATACAAAGCAAGGTTAGTAGCAAAAGGGTTTACACAACAATATGGAAAAGATTATGATGAGACATTCAGCCCTGTGATCAAAATGGGAACAATTCGTGTGATTATATCATTGGCAGTTGAATATGGATGAAGACTACATCAAATGGACGTGAAGAATGCTTTTCTTCATGGTGATTTGAGGGAGGAAGTATATATGGAACAACATCCAGGATATACGAAAGGAGACTCTCTTGCATGGGTTTGTAAACTAAGAAAATCTATTTATGGACTTAAACAAGCCCCACGCTCGTGGTTTGATAGTTTCTCCTGTAGTATTTAAGAATGTGGTTTTCGGAGATGTCTAGATCACTCTCTTTTCATTTATCGAAAGGAAAACATATTTACTTTACTTCTTATATATGTTGATGATATTGTTATCACAGGCAATTCATAAAAACACATAGAAGAAGCTAAAGTTTTGATGATGCAAAACTTCAAAATGAAAGAGCTTGGTGATTTACGATTCTTTCTTGGAGTGGAGACTGATAGGCACAATAATTGCCTCACATTGACACAACAGAAATATACGTTGGATCTGCTGAAAAAGTCAGGTATGTCTGATTGTAAGCCTGTTGGAACTCCTAGTGTTCTAAATCAAAGACTAAGTGCTCAGGATGGGGAGTTATATGAAGATCCTACGCAATATCGAAGTATTGTTGGGGCACTTCAATATCTTACATTTACTAGACCAGATATTATGTATGCTGTGAATCAAGTATCTCAATTTATGCATGCACCTAGAGATACTCACATAGATGCTGTCAAAAGAATATTAAGATATCTTAAAGGGACAGCAGGAGATGACTTAGTTTATGGTAAGAGTGAACATATAACTGCTGGACATCAACTTATGACATTCACAGATGCAGATTGGGCTGGAGATCCCGATCAAAGAAAGTCCATTTCTGTTTTTTGTATTTTCATTAATCTTGTGTCTTGGAGTTGTCGAAAGCAAAAGGCAGTAGCAAGATCTAACACTGAAGCTGAATACAAATGCATGGCTGCAGGTGCTGCTGAAGTTATATGGGTTAGACATTTGCTAGAAGACATTGGAGAAAAGATTAAAACGTCAATATTAATGTGCGATAATCAAAGCGCTATTAACATTGCCTTTAATCCCATACAACATGGTCGAACAAAACACATTGAGATTGATCAACACTTTGTTAGACAAAAGGTGGAAGACAAGGAAATTCAGCCTATTTATGTTCGTATAGATGAACAATTTGCAGACTTATTTACAAAAGCATTAACGAAGCAACAATTCTAGTTTCTGAAAGGCAAGTTGTACATGGTGCAAAACCATGCACAACTTGAGGGAGGGTGTTAAACTATAACTCTTTCACCAGCACGTTGAAGACGAGTCTCTTAGGATTCCACATCCTTGTAAAATGTGTTAAGATATTTAATGTTCTTGTAACATGTGAAGAGTCTCCTAGGATTCTATATTGTAGTTAATATCTTTGTAATATGTGAAATCTCCTAGGATTCTATGTTGTAGTTATTATCCTTGTAATATGTGAAGTTTGCTAGGATTCTATGATGTAATTAATGTCCTTGTAGCTTGTGAAATCTCCTAGGATTCTACTTAGAATTCTGGAAATGGGATTATAAATAGAGGCTGTGCAAACCACTTTGGTCATGGCTTCTTCTCCTCATCTTCTTCTTGTTCACTCTTTCCTCTCTATATTCCTGCGTGAATGCTGATTTCAGAACTCAGATATTGGTGCTTGAATTTCTTACAGGACTGACTATGTCTTGTGGCAAACACTAGTTATTCTTACTGCTGAGGGCCATAAAGTGGCGGTCTAGATAGAATAGGGAGCCTGGGCATGCTTCTGAATGCATGTGGTTGAATTTTATATGTATTTTATTGATGATATGAACATTTGAAGGCCATTTATGCATATGCATCTCCTGCCACCACATTGTTGGTTGTGGAAGAGCACAAAACATTGTGATAGTTGCGGGTTATAGGAAGCACTTAATGGAAGAATGTATACAACTTGAGGGGAAAATAGGATAGGGAATTGGTCTATAGGCCAAGGTAATAAGGCTTTACTTCTGGTCAGGTCTCTTAGATAGACCTTGTTATCATGTGGTCACTTCATAACTGTCACATAGGTGCTCCTAAAGAACTGCCACACCTGCATCGACACAATGCAGGTGCTGGTGCGGTTCCAACATGGAACGTCTGCTATGGTCCTCTAAACTAGGTGAGAAGCGAGGACCGATCATTTTAGATGCCTATCTGATTTAACTAACCCTAGTACAAATATTTAGAATGGCTAAAATGTAGATATGGATAAAATAAGGTTACTAAATAGTTAATTAACTATATATTTATATTTGTACCACTGTCACGAAAAACACTTTTTATGAAAAAAACGCGAGAAAAACATTAACATGAGTCAGCCATTAAAAACGGGAAAAAATGCATTTTTTTGGGAAAAAAAACACGTATTATTCCCGTCTTTTTGCATTTTTTTTATGTTTTTTCACGAGTTTGAGGTAGTTGATTTGTTTATCCTATCTGTCCCACAAAAGTGGTGATTGTCTTCCTTTCATATGATATTGAGGATCAGTCTGTCACAGATGGGAGCTTCGGAAAACACTTGTTGGTTTGTAATGGATGACAAGTGAGATGACTGATTGTCTTTTAACAATCTTTCTAACTTGGTGAAGACATTACATGATGAAGTGGCCAATAAAAAGATGGTGGAACTTTTCAATAAGGTGGATTATAATGGTGGGGTGTCATTGGCACTGATGAACTGGCAGATCTTTGAGCTAGTGAACTTGGAAATTAATTCAATTAACAATTGCTGCCTTGCTTGGGTGTGACTCTGGGAGCTCGTGACAGACAAAGTAATAATGTTCACTTGACATTGTGTTTCAACAAAGGAACCAGAAATCAAGTTTTGACTGGTATTTTTCTTACTGATTAACAGGCTTAACAGGCTTCGTATGGGTGCATGTTTAAACTAAGGAATCGGCTCACTTTTCACCATAAGATGTTGGCATGAGATCTGGATCAAGTGTTTCACTTCACGCATTTTGGTTTTTGTCTTGAGGAACTAATTAATTGCAAAATTATATAGCAAATTTATACTGTCTAGGTGTGCTATTTATCAATCAAAAGTAGGGCTTACTCTTATTAATAGAGAAGTAAAGGATCTCTTGCAGAATATGTTGAGAAGCAAAGAAGGACATATTCTCCTGAATCTGCCAAGGCGATGTCTAAGTTCATTGAATTCTTCGATGATCAAATCAACTCGGATAAAATTAGATGCGGTGTTGATCACTTTAAGACCTTAAATGAGTTGAAGCCTCGTGCTCGTCGAATCGTAGAGGAAGATAATGATAGTATAGCTGTTTGTGCTGCTAATTCACATCTAATGGCATCAAATCATTGATGAAAGGCCAGGATTAGGGACAAAGGACCGTAAGTTGTCCATAAAGGCCTTTTGGGAACTGATGTATGCCATGATATTTTTGATAAAAGTTCTGTTGTGATATTCGGATGGCTGCTGCAGGATTACCATAATTTCCACTTGCCAGTTTTCAGAATTGTTTTAATTCCAGGATACTTGTGTATCATCAATCCCATAGCAGTGGGCAAGTATTGCAATGTCTTGACAGGAAACAAGACATTTGTGTCTATAATTTCAAAATAATTTTTTAGAAAGGTGGCATTTATTGACATTGGAGCCACGATAGTTGGCAGTATTTGATTTTCAAATAAGAAGGTGGATAGCATTGGGAAAGGAGATGAGTTTAGGTATTTCATTTTTGGTTGAAGCACTGTTATTTGTGTTTTTGAAGAGGTCAATATCGTCACAGGGGACCTGCTAAAATCACTGAGTTGCAATATTTCGTGCTTTGGCCTGTTCCTTTTTCTAATTCTTTCCGACTGTCACGGTCTCATGCTGATTTTGAGAAAAACCCTGAGAACGGGCAGCTATTTTTTGAATGTGCACTTGCCTTATCAGGACCAGTGTTGTTCATGTCTTGCAGTTGGTTTCCTACTACTTTTTCTAAACAAAAGGAGGATTCTTCTTAATGAGCAGCCATTTCCAAGCTCACTCCTTGAGGACAAAGTGTTTGTTGAGGAAGATAATCATGGGCTATATTAGGCAGGTAGTGGAAAATTTTTTATAAGTTGAGGGAAAAATAGAATAAGGAACTGGGCTACGGGCCAGGTAGTAGGGCTTTAGTTGGGTCAGGTCTCTTAGACAGACCCTGTTATCATGTAGTCACCCTATAAGCATAGCAACAGAAAATGCGTTTTTTTTTTTTTTTGGGAAAAAGCACGTTAAAAAAGTAAAGGAGGTCAGCTGCCAGCCGAAAAAAAACCAGAGAAAAACGTTCTCTTCAAAATAAATGCCAAAAACAAAAAACGTGAAAGAACAGTTTTTTTTTTCACATTGTTTGTTCGTTTTTTTCATGTTCACTTTCTTTTTTTTTGCGCTTTTAGAGTTTTAATTACCAGATTCTTATTTTCACATTCTTTGCATTTTACTTATAGGATTAGGCCACCTTTCTTTGTTGCAAAAGATTAATTATGCAAAATTTGACAAAACGTTCTCAAAATTTTCCCAATAAAAAGAACAACTCTGCCATTTTATATCGGAGAAAAATCTCACAGTTTGAAACCCAAAAACCATAGTTTTGCCTATGCTTATAAGTGCTCGGGTGTGGTGACCCCCAATCCCATTACAGATTAATGAAATGATCTCTATCTTGAGTTGCGGGTTACCCTAATCGGTGACTAAGTCTGTGTGTGAGTCTCTGGTGCTATCCTTTTCTGTTCAAACTTGTCCTTCTGGCT
The DNA here is from genome assembly GCA_011799765.1 of Nymphaea thermarum. Lineage (NCBI taxonomy): Eukaryota > Viridiplantae > Streptophyta > Magnoliopsida > Nymphaeales > Nymphaeaceae > Nymphaea > Nymphaea thermarum. The sequence goes on from JAANDH010001006.1 coordinate 94,347, forward strand.
TATCCCACACGAACACATGCTGTATGTTTGGAGTTGCTGTTCTAATGGTTTTAGTCTGGAATATCTTCAAAAGTTATGTTACGTTCAGTTCCCTAATCGGTGACTAAGTCTGTGTGTGAGTCTCTGGTGCTATCCTTTTCTGTTCAAACTGGTCCTTCTGGCTTATCCCACATGAACACATGCTGTATGTTTGGAGTTGCTGTTCTAATGGTTTTAGTCTGGAATATCTTCAAAAGTTATGTTACGTTCAGTTCTCTATTGCTAGCTATCCTGTATCCATCTTTCAAGTTTTACATTGGTATCGATTGACTGATGAGATTGATTATATACCTACTTTGGTTCTTGCAGCCTCTGTTGGCTGTTCATCTGAAAATACCTGTGATCCATGTTAAGTCATGCGTTTTACTTATGTCCTCAACTAATTTAGCTCATGAGTGTCATTTTCAGTGATTAAGATGAGCAATCTGTGTCTGATGCATAGTAATGTGCTATGGTAAAGCTGCATTGATTGAATTTCAGAACCTTTTCTGCTTTCATAGTGAAATCATACAATGTAGTTTGTTACTTTGTTCATACACACACACATCCTTAATTATAAAATTTTACTCAGTCACTTAAATTTTCAGCTTTGTCTTGAATGAATTCAGGTTGCTATTTTACTACTCACAGAAATTACTCCGAAAAGCATAGCTGTTCATAATGCCACCGATGTTGCTAGATTTGTGGTAAGGTGATAATGTTTCTATTCTCACAATTTAAAATGTAATATGTTAGTTTTTCATGACTTTATTAAAGTAGTAATCTGAATATTAATCCATCCTTTCACTGCTACTAGGTTAGGCCAGTTGCTTGGCTTTCCCTGATACTTTATCCTGTAGGAAGGGTGGTCACCTTTTTATCAGTGGGCATGTTGAAGATGCTAGGTCTAAAGGGAAGAAGGTACCGTATTGGAAGTATTATGGTGTTTAATGAGACAAATCTTATCCTTTAATTACCCATTATGCTGACATTCAGGTATTCCTTTCTATTGTCTGCTGAAGACAGAACCTACTGTGGTCATTCCTTGTGTTTGATCTGTATGAGTCCACAACTGCTTTTCACATATTCATGGTTCTCCTTTCATTTTAAACTTCGTATGCATAGTATATGAATATGCAAATGTATCAGAATAATTACAGAAACTATTTGAAATGGATGATTTTTACTTTTATGCAATTGATTTCATGATTTTGATGCATATGCACATGGAAACTCTTGTGAATTCATGAAATTGATACATTTGCGTGCTAACAAGTTAGAGATTTAGTCCTCAAAAAGGTATCTGTACTTGAAACTGGCACAAGTGTGTGGTTGAAGGCAATGTTATCGAAGGCGTAGCGTATCGCGTATTGGTCAGGCCAACCTATACGCCGTTAAATAAAATTAATTTTTTAATTTTTAAAAAATATTAAAAATCATAAAAAAATAGAAAAAATCATAAAAATTCCAAAAAAATCCGAAAAAACAAGCAAAAATCAGAAAAAATCAAGAAAAATGTATTTAAAGGAACATTCATGTATATGAATTATGAAGTATGAAGTATGAACAACACATTCCAAAATAAGAAATGAGCTATGTCACATAGGTACGGGTACGGGTGCGGGTACGGGTACCGGTATTGGTACGGGTACAGGCCATTTTCAAAAAACGTGGGTACGGGGGTACGGCCGTACACACGGACATACATATATATATATATATATATATATATATATATATATATATATATATATATATATATATATATATATATATATATATATATATCAAAAAATTTTAAACAATAACAAAATGCTAAGGGTGTTCCTTTAAATACATTTTTCTTGAATTTTTCTGATTTTTACTAGTTTTTTCTGATTTTTTCTGATTTTTCCTGATTTTTTTTATTTTTTTTAGATTTTTCTGAATTTTTTTGATTTTTTTTATTTTCCCGCCGTACCCAACCCCGTACCCGTACCGTACCGATACCAGTAGGGTACGGGGCTCTCCTAGCCGTACCCATGTGACTAAGGAAATGAGGCATTCAAAATAACATAATAAGTAGTCGAAGAGAATTCGATTACATCACAATTCACAAGTTCAAAAGTCAAAACATATTGTTATCATCTTTCATGATTCAACAATAATCTTCGTCAATCGTCCCCACCGTCCTCACAACGAGAAAGAAAGCTTCTTCACCGACAAAGCTTGATGCAAATGGAGAAAATCTCTCCATCCCACGTCTCTTGCAGTGTTTAGAAACAAGAAAAGAGAGACAGAGAGGAGCGTAGCTTTTAAAAGAACACACAAAAAAGGGGCCGTCGGGCCGGCCCCTTTTTAATTTTTCTCCCGTATTGTACGATACGGGCGATACACGTACGATATGCACGCGTATCACATATCGAATGCATATCGTATAGGTTTCTTCGACCTATATGATACGTATCGTACAATACGGATAACATTGGTTGAAGGTACATTCGAAGTCGACGCTGGCTCCAAGCCCAGCAGTCATTTGATCCCTTGGGCCTAATTCATGGTTCCTCGACACTCAGGGACCCAAAATATCAGATCATGAAGAACAAAATATATGAGGGGAAAGCATCAATATAGTGGCTATTGATTGTAAGGCCCCAGTTTTTGACTCGAAGCTACACCAAAAAGGAACTCCATCCCCTTCTGCATTCCTTGGACAGACAGAGATGTAGAACAAGCCTTTTGGTTTCTTATGCTGCTACAAACTAAGTAAGGAGAATGGATAGGAGGTGCCATTTATCAAATTGATCAGGTCATATAGGAACAAGGTTCAGACCTTGTGGTCTATGTATTGTTATTGGTCTAGTGGCTGTTCCTTCCCTCTGGAACTGAGATTGCATCCTGCTAAATTTGAATAAATGGCATAAGTTGGGAAACCTGTGGATCGGCTAAATCTCTGAGTCACAGGTCAGTAAGTTGGCTTGGCAACTCATCCGGGTTAGGTCATAAATTTTTTATAATGTTTCTTTAAGACAAGGTTCATGAACAAGTCGATCATAACTATAAAACAAAAACTAAAGCTTCTAGCATAAGAGATGATTATTATTATTTTTTTTTAAATTAAAAAGCTTGTAGAATAGGAACCACAAGAAATGATACTACAGAACTTCCTTTCCAATAGCAAAAAAGTAATTCCTAAAACCATAATTTGTCAAGTCGCGAGTGATGAAGGGGGAGGAAACTTCATCTTGTAAAACCCTAAGTTGTAATTTGTTTTTTAAACCTGAGTATGTTCCAGTTTTAACGATAACGGGGAAAGAAATCTTTACAACTTGCTCATAAATGGCTGTAAAGGTGTTGGTTGATTTGGTATAGAGGAACATCTAAGTCACCAGCCACCTGCTGATCCACAAAGTCAGACAGTTCTAAACCAATTCATATGAGATTTGGTTATATACTAGGCTTTACTGGAATACCGGCCCAGTAACATGCTGGTTGGGCAAATCCCATGTGGGGTTTGCCAACTATGCATTTTTTGGTTCCAAAGTTCATCCTCACAATAGCTATTGTCTTGTTAATTGCCCTTGGTTGATGTAGATGGCATGCCAAAGAAAATTACACTATTCTATGTGCATATGAATTGCCACTTGCTGCTTTACAACCATGCCTTATTTTTTTTTTATTCACATGATGGCTTCTTTTCTGATGATGTTGATTCTTATCTTTTTGCTATCCTTGTTTCTACATGTATTCTTGCTGTGTTGCAACACCTGCTTGGAACATCTTCCTAAATCCTAGGGGTTGTTTCAATAGAAGGCTTGTAAGATCTTCAAATGCAAACATATCAATGGGGCTAATTTGATAGACCTTGCACCATTGATTTCACATGAATCCATAGTTTATGTTGACGACATTCTAGTTTTCTCTAAAACGAAAAACGAACATATTAACATTTGAAAAAAAATCTTCGAAACATTTGAAGAACATGGTATTATAATTTCAAAGAAAATAATGGTACTACTCCACACCCATATTATATTCCTTGGGACAGAAATCAGAAATGGATACATAAAACTTCAAACCCATATTATAAACAAAATTATCAAAGAATTCCTAGACAAATTAGAAGATGAAAAGATACTCCAACAATTCCTAAGCATTCTAAACTACGCCATGCCATATATTCCACAACTACACCATCTAGTTGCTGGCCTCTATGCTAAGTTAAGGCCTAATGAAGTTCTATTCTTTAACCAAGAAGATATAGAATTAGTAAAAAAGACCAAAATTTGGTCAGTCAATTAAAACCCCCTTACATTACTACTTAATACGGACTATCTAATAGTCCAGAAAGACGGGTTACACCTTGGGTGGGGTGCAGTTTTATTAGCTAAGCCCTCCAAGTATGATTCAAAAGCTACCAAAGAAATATGTCGTTGTTCATTGGGAAAGTTTATTGATAAAGAAAATATTTCCTCAATAGACATTGAATTATTAGCTATCTCTTATGCCTTGAAATCTTTTGAATTATTCATACTCCGAAAACAATTCTGTATTCGAACTGACTGTGAAGCTATTGTAAAGTTTCATGCTCAATTACACAAAACAAGGAAAAAGTCTTCTGCAAGACGATGGTTGAATTTGAGAGACACTGTATCAACTTGTTCAACACAAATCACCTTTGAGCATATCAAAGGAAAAGATAACAACATTGCAAACATCCGCTCCCATCTCTTATCAATGCAGATAGCTTATGTGTAGCCTGGTTGGTACTTGGCGCCTTAACACTTCGGTTATTTTAAGAAAAGAGAGACTAATAGACGAGGTGCAGTAAACAAGTTCACATAACAAGTAGCAAAAATAGGCGAGCCGCGAGCATATCCAAGATATAGAAAGCATTTAGAAATAAAACAAAAACTACTTACAGGATGAGCATTCCTTTATTGATCTTTAAAAGAATACATCCTCTTTTATGAGAGAGGTTCTTTTCTTAGCCCATGGCTAGTAACATTTTTTCCCTTAGGAATACTCCATCGAAAACACTCAAGAGGAAAGGAAGGAGAGGTTTCTTTCTCTACACCTAAGTCCAAGCTTCGGTATCCACTCCTTAGTGAAGACTGCGGATTTTAATCCAAAAAGGCTTACGTGTCCCCCATTTTAACTTGTCCATAGCTTTTCCGCTTTTGGTTGTAGTGAGTGAAGGGATAAGATTCTTTTTCTTATTGGATGCTCTGTGAGTGCGGTTTGTTTTTTTTTGACAAAACATCTTTTAGTTGAGTGGTCCTTAAAAAGGAACCACTTTTCTTTTATCGTTCACATGGATATGTTGGAGTGGTCCCTTGAAAGGAACCACGTTGTTATGTCGTTTACATGGACATATTGTTCGGAGAGGAATGAAATTCCCTCTTGTAAAGGGGTCTCAGTGGAGTACGTGGAAAGATGAGTTTTTCTCTTCCGCGTGCTACTGTCGGTCTTCTTACGGTAAAAGTCTTTAGTCCTTTGCTTTTTATTCTTGTTTTCAACATTTATTGCACTAGTTGCTCGAGCATTTCTCGCTGCACACGACTGTAGTGATAAGGTCGGGATTTGACTGGTTCTGACCTTGGCTGTAACTCAATGCGATACTTGTGTCTCGCGCAGGCGGCAACGCCTTAGTTGTACTGAAAGCTGGTTCAAACTCGTTCAACAGTTCCTTCAGTGTTCTTTGGTACTCTTTCGACCCGCACTGACTATTAGCTTCAACATGTACTTGCATTGAGAGCAAAAGAAAAGACGCAGTCGGTTCTTTCATTAGGCGGGTAGCTGGGGCTTCTACACAAGGTCGCCTAGGGGTCGCTTCGAGTGTGAACGACTCGTTAGCTGGTCCTCTAAACTGCATCTTCATGCCCACAAAATCCCATACGACCTCTCTGTAAGAATCTTGATATGAACACGTCTCTCCGTCTGCAAATCTGAAAATAGAGGAGAAATAGCAAAGAGGGGACGATGGAGAAGATGAGAAACAGTCGGCCTCAATAGAGCAGCCACTGCGATAGATCTTTATTAACTAGCACAACCCTAATTAGGGTACAACAGAAATGTACAATAAAGAATAAAAAATTACAGGCAC
>JAANDH010001007.1:2956-43785 GCA_011799765.1 Nymphaea thermarum
CACCTCCGACGCTGTCGCCGCCGCCTGCACCACCACCTTCTTCTTCTTCTCTGCGCAGACCCAAGAGCACCAAGGATGAACCAGAGAGAAGAGGGGAAAGGCGAGGGAGAAGAGCCCTCGCGTCGGGCTCTTTCACGCCACGGGTTCGGGTCCGGGTCTGGACCCGATCCGCCTCACCCTCAAAAAGCCGAGCGTAACAATTTACCTGTCCACATACCTCGCAACAAAATGGTGTTGCAGAGAGAAAGCACCGACATTTGTTGGAGTTGCTCGTACACTGATGATACAGAGCCATGTACCATCTTATTTTTGAGGGGATGCAATATTAACTGCGTAACAAAATTTCAATTCAAATGCTTTACCCTGACCGTCCATTGTTTCAAACTGTACCCGTATGTTTGGATGCACATGCTTTGCTCATATTCTTACACCAAAGCGAGATAAACTTGTTGCCCAAGTCCAAAAATGTATCTTCATTGGTTATTCCAAGAACCAACGAGGCTACAAATGTTTTGACCCTTTCATCCAAAAAGAGTATGTCAGTGCAGACGTCACATTCTTTGAGTCTCGTCCATATTACCCACAACCATCTACCTCTTGCTCTGAAAATCTCCCTCAATGTCCTTTGCCAATCCCACCTTTCACGCTTATGTCTCTTTCGAGTCCATCTCCACCCCGGAGTCGTTTTTTAGATCCTCCTTTAGTCTACTTTCGTCGATAGGGTCTCTCACATGGCTCTCCTCCATCGTCCTCTCCTGAGGTAAGTGTATCTGATTCCTCTCCTCCCGTTATCTCTGATTCGCAGGATCTCCCTATTGCCTTGCAGAAGGGTAAACGTCAATGCACCATTCATCCCATTTCACGGTTTGTGACTTCTGAATATGTCAGTGACAAGGTGTGGCAATTCATTCATGCTCTGTCCACTTATACTACTTCGACATGTCATCAGCAAGCATTACTAGACCCTAATTGGCGCCAGGCTATGAAAGAGGAAATACATAGTTTACAGGAATGTCACACGTGGGACCTGGTTGCTCCACCTTCAGGTTGTGATATTGTTTGCTCCAAATGGGTATTTACTGTCAAATACCATGCAGATGGGACCCTTCAACGCTATAATGCTCCGCTGGTTGCAAAAGGATATACTTAGACCTATGGTATTGATTTCATTGACACCTTCTCACCAGTTGCCCGATGAGGTACCATTCGTCTCTTGATTTCTCTTGCAGTTCACTATGATTGGCAGATGCATCAATTGGATCTTAAAAATGCATTCTTGTATGACGATCTTGAGGAGACAGTTTATATGCAACAACAACCTAGATTTGAGGTTCAGGGAGAGTGTAGGAAGGTGTGCAAATTGCGGAAGGCCATAAATATACTGAAACAAAGTCTCTGGGCGTGGTTTCATAAACTATTTGATATTGTGTCACAGAGTGGATTCCAAAGGTCGCTCCTTGATAATTCAGTGTTTGTTAAGAAGTGAGCGTTGGGTATGGTTATCTTGGCAGTATATGTTGATGATATTATATTGACGACAACTATAAACAAGGTACATCTGAGACCAAAGAAATTCTTTAAAAGCACTTTGTCACAAAAGACCTTGGACACTTGAGATATTTTCTTGGGATAGAAGTGGCTCGTGGTAAGGAAGGAATAGTTCTCTCTCAAAGAAGATATGTTTTAGACTTATTGCAAGAAATAGGAATGTTGGGGGCAAAACCTGCCACCATTCCCATGCATCCACAATTTCATTTACATGATGAACAGTAAGAGCTTGTACATTCTAAGACATACAGTCTTTGATTGGAAAGCTCCTTTATGTGACAGTTACAAGATCAGATATTAGTTTTGCTGTGGGAAAGTTAAGTCAGTTTATGGAGAAACCACAGAAGGTCCATTGGGAAGTTGCATTGATGATACTCAAATACTTAAAATCTTCTCCTGGCAAAGGACTACTATTCAAGAAAGGGAAGACCTTAGATGTCTAAGCCTATAGTGATGCAGACTATGCAGGATCTGTTGAAGATAGAAAATCTACCACTAGGTTTTCTGTTTTTGTAGGAGGGAATCTTATATCCCGGAGGAGCAAGAAACATAATGTGGTCTCACGGTCTAGTGCTGAGTCAGAATATAGGGCCATGACCCAAACGGCAGCAGAATTGACGTGGGTTAAATCCATGCTTGAAAGCCTAGAAATTCCAGTTCAACTACCTATGACTATGTTTTGTGATAATAGGGCAGCCACCTCTATTGCAAACAACCCGGTCTTCCACGAAAGAACTAAACACAATGAAGTAGACTGTCATTACATTCGTGATTTAGTTCAAGGAGGAGTGATCTCTACAACTCACGTGGTCTTTGAAGAACAAATTGCTGATATCTTTACTAAAGCTCTTGCAATTAGTGAGTTTTCAAAGTGTTGTAACGAGCTGAGCATGATAGATATCTATGGTCCAGCTTGAGGGGGAGTGTTGACGATGAGGAAGGTTTTTGAATATTAAAGACCTGACAATTCTTTAGTAATTTTAAATATATTCCTGGTTTACATTGTAATTCTATTGTTTACCCTAATTCTCCTGGGTTAGGGTAAGAGATCAATAATGAATTTCACGTGTTTTTCTTCTCTCTCTTTCTCTCACGAAAACAACTGTCACTCGCCCTGACATTAACTTTGCTGTGAATAAGCTAAGTCAATTTATGGAAAAACTCTAGAAGCTTGATTGGAACGCTGCTCTAATGGTTGTCAGACACTTAAAATTAGCTCCCAGAAAGGGGTTATGGTTCAAAATGGGAGAATGTGTTGACATAGAAGCTTATAGTGATGTTGATTATGCAGGATCTGTAAATGACATGAAGTCTACTACATGTTTTTGTGTCTTTGTAGAGGCAATCTTATTTTCTAGAGAAGCAAGAAGCATTATGTGGTAGCTCGATCTAGTGTTGAGTCTGAATATAGGGCCATTGCTCAAACTGCAGATGAAATGTCGTGGGTCAGATTAGTGCTTCTAGATTTGAGAATTTCAATGAATCTCTCAATGAAGATGTTTTGTAATAATATGGCAACAACCTATATTGCAAACAATCCTGTCTTCCATGAGAGGACAAAATACATTGAAGTGAATTGTCAATATGTTCGGGACTTAGTACAAGAAGATGTTATTAACACTATTCATGTCTCCTCAGAAGATCAGGCAGCTGATATTTTTACCAAGACCCTCCCCATCGGCGATTTCTTGAGAGGTTGTAACAAGCTGAGCATGATTGATATCTATGCTCCAGCTTGAGGGGGAGTGTTAAATACTCTAGACAGTTGATTAGAGTGTTTCTGCAATACTAAAAGTTAGAGTGTAGGTCTTTTAATATTTTCTTATGTTGCTTGGACTAATATTGTAAGTCGTGTTCTGTCAGCCCTAATCTTTAACTTTGAGATTAGGGCCACGACAATGACAACTTTTTGGCCTCTCTCTCTCTCATTGTAACAACCTTAATTCCTCTTATTTGAAGAGGATTAGGGCTAAGTTGAGCTTAACAAGTCTCTCTCTCTCTCTCTCTCTCTCTCGCATCTTCTTCTGCTTCTTTGCCTATTCAATGATTTCATTTTATAGTCGTTTGTCTGGTTAACTAATGATGGCTCTTATGGCTTAATCTCAATATTATGCAATCAAATTTGTAAAAATTGCCAATTTTTGGTCTCATGCAGTTACCAAGGTCCTCCAAGTGTGAAGAGAAACTTTAGAAGTTACATGGATGGTATGGAGTCAGAAGAAGCTTCTTTTTCTGGGCAAGAGGACTCCAGCAATCGTGAGCACATACTTGAGTGGGCTAAGGTTGGTTGCGTTACAGTATCTTTTGCTTAAGGTGTTGAATGTGGAAATAAGTAAATGTTGATGGTGGCAAAATATTCTTAGTTTCCAACATTTTATATGTTATTTCAGGCAAACGGCCATGGATGTTTACAGATAGTTTGTGAATATTATCAGTTATGCAGCCCTCGACGTGGATCATCTATAACTTTCCATCCTCTTGAGCATTTGCATTCATTAAGTTTTAACAGGCCAGGAGAACCAGTCATCCATGTTCCTGGTTCAAGTATCAATTTGAAATCCTGTAGAACAAGTTTGGAAGTCAATGAGGTGATTTTGCTTGTGCATTCAGTTTGATGCTTTAGAATCCATTGTGGCACAAATCCTTGTTTAACATGTTACTGGTTACTTCCTTTTTTCTCTCAAATCAGGCATATAATGAGCTTTTGGCAGAGGAAGAGGCAATATGTTTATCTGTATGGACTGTTGCATGCATATGTGGTAACCTGCGTCTTGACCATGTAAGTTTCTGATTTGCAGATGGATCTAACTTGTTAATGCAATTGTGAGGACTAGGATATTGAAAAGGTAATGTTGCAGTTGCATTATGTAGGATTATATATGGAAAAATAAAGCATCAGCTGTAGCTGGAGCTTGCAGTTGCTTGTGTCCTAATCTGGATTCTCGACAGACAAATAGTTACTCAGGCTAAGCTTCAAATTTAACAAAATTTTCTCTCTGAAATTGAAAAAATGTCAATAATTATTCTTCTACGGTCTCAGATTAGGATATGACACAAACCCAACTGCAAGCTTGAATCTCTGTTTACCTTATTTTGCTCAAAGAAATCAAGATGTCCCTTGCATGGACAACAAACTTGCTAGGTTAGAGTAGAGGCGAACCACATTCATGTATCCATCCTGAAGTTTGTACTTGCTGAATCAGCTATATCTATAATCAAACTAAGCAACTTATAATATAAAAAATCCGGAGAAATTGAAGGGTGATGCTTTCTGTTCACGAGTGTACAGCATCCCATGATTCAAAGCACATAGTTCTGTCATTTATTTTTTATTTGTAATTTGATTCTTTTGTTTGTGTCTTCTCTTGCAACTTAGTCTACTTCCCCATTTAGTTTTGGTGGTATTGTATTTCACTTAGTGTGGTGTTACTTGAAGCTTTAGATATGTTGTGGTGCATCAAACATGGTTTTGCATCTTTGACCAATTTATGCTCATAGTACTAAAAAAATTGTGCATGCGAATGTCATTTGTCTTTCCTGCAGTGGAATAGTCTTTCAGCTACTCTTTTTAGCCTTGCAGGTATTGGTCATGTTCGCAGCTGCACTCTTGGAGAAACAGATCGTTTTTGTTTGCTCTAACTTGGTAAAACATCGTTTTCCTTATTATTTATGTAGTGTTTTTTTTTTCCGCTGTGATGCAAAGGCAATATTTTGTTAGTAAGTAAAAGGAAGAATTCAATAGGGGACATGAGCTATGAGGCATCAGTCCATTATTCCCAACCATTGTCACATATATTGCTTTTTCAGTTTTTTGCCAAATGTCACATTAAAAATGAAAAGTAAGGCAAATGAAAAACTGTGAAAGAATTGCAATATTTTGGAAAAAAAAAGAAGGAAAATATTGACTTTTTTCATGTTTTGGAAAAAAACTTCAATGCATTTTAATTTTTTAGACTTCTTTTGATATTTTAATAATTATTTTCAGTTTTTGTCAATGTTTCTGTATGAAAATTAATAAAAACTCAAAATTTCATAATATTTTGAATCATTATATATATATATATATATATATATATATTTTTTTTAATTTTGAGGGATTTGCTTGAGGAAAACAATTTCCTAATTAATGCAGTAATAGCAAGGAAAAACCTTGTCGATGGAAATCTGAGATTGATATTTATGTCAATGGGCCCAACCTAAACACTATTGGAATTTCCATAAGCCAAACAAATGGATCCTAAGAGCCATCTTGAATTTGTGCACATCAAATAGAGCTCTGAATCTCTGATCAGCATTGCATTCATAGGGAGAAGACAAGCATTCTAATTACCTGAAATTGCTATCAGATGAAAAATAAGCCAGTTATCCTACACGCGCCCATCTTGTTTCTACAAGGGTTGTTGTTTTTGTCTTGCATGCATAATTTTCTTGTTTCCTATTCTTTTGGATGCGCAATTTGAGACTCTTGTTCTCAAAGTAATGTGTATTTTGTGTGCAACTTATGATTATTTGTATTACACGGAGCACTGTAGTGCTCCATGTAGGTGGAAGGACTAAAAAATAGTCCTGTGTTTTATGATTTGAGAAGTGTTCCTGTCTTCCTTACTACCAAGTGACTTGGTTTATAGCCTTTTCAGGGTGCAAAATGAAACCAGCTATCAAGCAACAGGTTGGGACCTACCATATGGGACACTGATGTCAATTTTGTGCCGGTAGTTACAATTGATGTTGTAGAAATATGGATACCAAAGAAGAGAAGAGAAACACATAGATTTGACATGGAAAATCCTTCAAAAATAAAGAAAAGAAACCACAGTTGAGGAAGAAGAACAATGCTCACTAGCAGCTGTTCTCCCTCTCTGAAATTTCATTAATTTTTAGGGTCAAACCAAACCCTTAAGTGTGCGACAATCACCAACACTTAAGGGATGGATGGGTCGGGTCTGGCCCCACAACCCGCCCAGATACAAACTTGTCAACACTCCCCCTCAAGTTGGGCACATAGGTCAAACATGCCCAACTTGCTTACATTCTTCTGAAACTGAGTAGAAGACAAAGCTTTTTGTTAACACATATGCCACTTGATGATCATAATTCATATATAGTAAGACAAGCTCCTTGGAATCAATTTTCTTACGAATGGAATGTTGATCAATTCCACATGCTTGGTCTTATCATGTAACACAAGATTGTTTGCAAGGTTTATCGTGGACTTATAACCACAATACATTATCATAGGTCCATCAAATTTAATCTCGATATGAGCCATCAACACTTTTAGCCTCAATAATTCAGAAACTCCCATAGCTACAGCACGGGACTCAGCCTCCACACTAGAGCAGGAACAAAAATCTTGCTTTTTACTTCTCCACACCACCAGGTTGCCTCTCAAATAGATATAATAACCTGTGGTTGACCTCCTCGTATCAATGCAGCTGACCCAATCAGCATCAGAGTATCCCTCAATGTTAAACTGATCTTGTTTCATGTATAGAGGGCCAGCAGGCACACCATAAGCAGAATAGATGCTATTCAGTATTTTTCAATAAGAAAATGTTTCTATCTCGTTGGCACTTGCTTGATGTTCATTTGTTCCCATTGACTTGTGCAAAATTGAGTGTTGTTTGAAAGGCAGAATGCTTTCTGAACTCTTATTCGGGTTTTCCATGTATGAGAATAATGTGCACTAAGACAACAGCCATGGTATTGATGTTTGTATTTTCCTAAGTAGCACGGACTCTTTCGAAAGGTTGCCTCCTCATGATATCTTTTTTTTTTTTTTTTGAATGATGCCACACCTACACATGCACACCCTACACTTGTGCAATGTAGGTGTTTCTAATTTTTTAGTTGCTTTATCTGTTAAAATTTCTGATTATATTGACGGAAGTTTCTCCTTGCAGGGGTTATTGTCAGCTTCTGTTCTGTCTATTATACCTCTTATACGACCTTACCAGTGGCAGAGTCTGTTGATGCCTGTATGGCAATTTCTTTGTTACATCAATTGTTCAATTATTTTTAAGCTGAAATAATGAAGTTATGCACATATATTCTGATTATTATTTGTTTCATGTGGAAATGCTTACTAGGTTTTACCAGATGACATGTTGGACTTTCTTGATGCTCCTGTGCCCTATATAGTGAGTTAATGAGAGTTGCTTGCCTTGTTACTTCTGCACTTTTGACAATATAAATGCATTTAATTTTGTTGTAGTATCTAGATTCCTACTTCTTGTTACTGTGGGTAAAATTGTCATTGTTTCAATTGGTTTTGTCAGTTTCATCTTTACTTTTTACGAACTTGGCCCAAGTGAGTAATGCTTTCTTCACTGTGATGTTTTGTACTTGTCTAATGCTAGTTTTCAATTTTGTGAGATATGTAGGTTGGTGTAAAGAGCAAGACCCCGGAAGTGCAAACAAAGTTGGGAAACTCAATAGTAATTGACCTGGATAAAAACCAGGTAGGCATAAAATTTTGCAGCTGAAGGTATCTTTGTTACAGCTTCTGTAGCATGGAAGCCATTCTTTCCTCATGGATGTAGTTGTTCATTGGAAGCTATTGAGCTTCTGGTGCAGGGGAATAATGCTCATTTTGTGAGATGGACAATTATTTGTTTTCAGACGGTTATCCTCTTACTTCTTAGATGATGCAATTAAGTCTGGAGGTTTCTTGGACTGTAGCTAGTTTTCATTAAAATCTGCTATGCGGATAAATTAGCTGGCATAGTCGATCCTAATGTATAGCAATCACTAAGATAGTAGCTAATTTAATTGCAAAAGCCTTCAGATATGTAGACAAATATTGTTTGAGCTCATTTAGAATCTTACTAAACAGCAATGCGAGAAGTCACATCTACACATACCTGAAGGATAATATTGTAGAGCAGGAGCACCAGTAATGAGATGAATGTGAATCTAGAAGTGAAACTGTATCTACTCCTCAGAGGTTCTAAGGATTTGGGCCCGTCAGTTAGTTGAATCTGGAACCATTATCAGTGTTAAATTGGAAGACTTTAAGTTTCTAGGTGGTCCTTTGCAATATTTAATAGTTAGAACTTAGAAGTTTCTTTAAACATTTCTCTATTTTTGGTTGATGTTATTTGTAAGTCTCTACCGCTGCTCTAGTCTCTTTATTAGTGAGATTAGGGTTAGTTAATAAGAAGATTTTCTCTCTCTACAACTGCCAGCCATAACATTGTATCAGAGCCAGTGATATCCACCCTTCTCCACCGGCGGCTGACGTGACTTTCAACTTGTCTTTGTTACTGCGTTGGTTTCCTGTCAAGTGTTGTTACGTCATATAAAAATTTTTAATATTTTTCTTTGTAATAATTTTGTATGGTTGTCCTTTGACTAGAAAAGAATTTTATGTTATTTTATTCCTGTTGACATTTAATACTAACAACAGCTTTCTGGTTTGTGAAATCAGTTTTTGTTATATAAGCCTTCTTTCGTACCAATACTTTTATCAAAATATATACAGTATATATTAAACACTTTCCTTTAAAAAAAAGAAAAAAAAGTAATGTGACATTTTTGTTCACTAAGTTGCATATTTTAAATATATGCTGATAATCCCATCTACATTTCCTTCTCATGAGTAATTGGTTGTTTTACCTCACTTAAATTTGCAAGACATCACATACTGGTACAATAGATTTTTTTTTTTTTTCTGAAGTGGATATGAATTGTATGGTTGAGGTAAGGACGGGTTATATTCCACCAGACTGAGGCATTTGCTGGCACTGAGGGCTATTGATGTTTCTTTGGAAAATCTGTTTTCATTGATTACACTAGTGATGGCTGCAGATTTCCAGTATTATCTGATCTTTATTGATTCATTTGAAGAACTTTGTGTCGATCCTAAAGAACTGAATGCTTGAGTCAAGGGAGTATATGAAGTACCTACTGCCAAAATTGCTAGTCTGCCTATTGGAGATAACTTGATGAGGCACAATCTCTCATCAAAAGCATACAAATGACTATCTTATGTGCTGAGGATATATAAGGTTACTTGGCTGAATATTTTAAAGCTATTATCATCATATTAAAGCAATTACCCTTTTGGTATGCAGTTCCAAGTTTTAGTTGTGGGCTATTTTCATTTTCTCAAAGATTTTGAAATAGCTTCAAAATGGAAAAGTTAATAATCATAAAAAAAAGAAGAGAGTTTAAGTGGTATTCATTTTATGATGATTTTGGGTTAGTAAGCAATGGTATGAAGCCTACAACGTGGGAGTTTGGTGGACTGATTTACTGAACAACGAGTTGATAGATATTTTTTGAAGTACTTTTATTGATGCTGAAAAAATTCTGCTACCTAAATCCTCTCAAGTTGATTGTTGTGCTCTATACTCTTGATTTATCAAAGTGCGACTAGATGAAGGTCATATCGTCCAGTCTCGCATTATAGTTGATGAAAGCAAGGCAGAGATGCCGTATGGGCATAAGAACAGGGACAATCCCTTTTTTGATGGCTCTACTCTAAAGTTAGATGGATTTAATTATGAGATTTGGTCCCGTATGTTTATGATGTCTGTGATTGGACATCGAAAGGAGCATGTTAAAGAAGAAATCAAGCTTGTGTGAAGAGTGGAAAATATAATACATGGATGAAAGATAATAATATTGTCTTGTCATGAATTATAAATAGTGTTCAGCCATATATTACCTCTATTATTGCATATTGCATATTATACCTCTGCCAAACAGATTTGAGATTTTTTGAAACAAACGTACTCCAAGTGTACGGTGTCCCACATGCCACAAGACTCATGGTGAATAGTCTATGGTGGCCAAGTTTCTAGAGAGGCTACCTCCCGAGTACACAGTAGCAAAGGCGCAAATGTTGACTGGAGCAGAAATCCCTGACCTAGCTAAGGCTTACAATAGACTCAACCGTCTTGCTGTGACCCTTTCTCAGCCTTCCACTGATGCTCCTACCTCTGCCCTTGTGGCTTCAGGAGGCCGTAGGGGTAGTTTCTCTAGGGAGAGGGGTAGGCCGAGGGTCAGGAGGAGGTCGTGGGAGATTCCAGTGCACCTACTGTGGGAAGATAGGGCATTTGGAAGACAAATGTTGGGATAAGCATGGTTGTCCTTCCGCTACATCCCTAGGCAGAGGTGTTGCATCTAAGCAGGGCAAAAATTCATTACAGTCTCCTGTTGAATCTGTCTAGGTAGCTTTATTAGTAGTAAAAGGGTCTTTGCCTTTTTCTCATCCAGAAAATGTGACAGTATCAACAAGTCAGAGTATGAGCAGTTCTTAGCACATAGATCTATTTAGCCATCGGCCTCCACAATTATGATAAACAGTGCTATGTTTGCCAATACTGCTCCACATGATACAAGTACTACTTGGATTATTGATTCAAGGACATCAAGATATTTTTATAGTAGACTTTCATTGTTTACCTTGCACCACACATTACCTTAGACTCGTCATGTGAAACTTGTAGATGGCAGATGGTCTCCTGTTATGGGTTATGAAGATGTTAAGATCTTCCAATCTATGACAAGTCCTAATGTGTTATGTGCTCCTAAGTTTTCCACCAATCTTTTATTAGTCGGACAATTGACTAATGACTTACATTGTCGTGTTACATTTGACTCTAGTTTATGTTCATTTCAAGACTTGCAAACTGGGAAGATGATTGGTGGAGGTTATGAGCAAGGGGGCATCTAAATCCTATCTAACTTTGTGGGTTTTGCAACCTCCTCGACTTCTTCATTGTGCTCCTCTTTCCAGTGGCATCTCAGATTAGGTCATCCATTTGTCTCCAAACTCCGTCACCTACTTCCTCATCTATCAGTACTAGAGTTGTTCCAGTGTGACGCCTATCAACTTGGCAAGCACACCCGTAGCAGTTATTTATCAAGTCTTAGTCCGTCCAGTTGTAGACTATTGATCTTCTTTATGTTGATGTGTAGGGTCCTAGCAGAGTTGTTAGTAGGTCTAGATTTCGTTATTTCCTTGTCATTGTTGATTACTATTCTCGAGTCACTTAGGTTTTCCTTTTGAAAGAAAGGTTTGAAGTCATATGTATTCTCAAGAACCTTATTATTAAAATAAAGATCCAGTTTGGTATTCTTACTAAAAACATTTGCACTGATAACGCTCTTGAGTTCAAGGCATCTACCTTAATGAAATTTTACTTTGATAATGACATTCCCTTCACTTTACTTCTCCATACGTCCCAACAAAATGGAGTAGCTGAGCCAAAACAGCACCAACTTTTAAATGTAGCGTATCCCTAATGCTTCATACTCATTTACCTGCATATTTTTTGGGGAGATGCCATCCTCACTGCTTGTTACATGACCAACCCTTTACCCTCATCCTCCATTGACAACTTGGATTCCATTAAATTTGTGTACCCACAAGGGCCCTTGTTTCCATTCACTCCCAAAATATTTGGTTGCACATGATTTGTTCACATCTTTGGGCCTACATGTGATAAATTGACCGCTCAACCTCTTTATTGGCTACTCCAGAAATCATAAAGTTTACAAATGCTTTGACCCCTTGACTCAAAAGGAGTATATCAGTGCGAATGTCACATTCTTTGAGTCTCAGTTTTATTATAGTCTCTCTCATACCTCTACTGAGATGCCACGATCATCTGACCCACTACCTGTCCCTTCCATCCCATTGGAGTCATTCCCATGTGAGTCTCCTTCTATTGAGTCTCCTTCTGGTGTCTCCAAGTTTTGTGATCCTCCATTGGTCTGCACACGTCAATAGGACCCCTCTCATGATCATTCCCCAATTTCTTCTTAGAAGGTAAGTACATCTAAGGTGAGTACACGGTACACCTAGTCCATTTGAGCCCACTCTAGATATATCTGATCCCTGTCAAGACCTACCAATTGCTCTTTGCAAAGGCAAACGACAATGTACTTTGCATTCCATTTCTCATTTTGTTTCTACTAACTGTGTTGGTAAAAGCATAGTCATAGAAAACACATTTGTTTTCGAAGAAAACGCGAAAAAAAAACATGATAAATTAAATGGCAGTTTAAAACTTGAAAAAATACGTGTTAAAAACAAAAAAATCACGTTTTAACATGTTTTTTCACTTTTTTCATTTTTTCAAATTTTTAATGCCAAACATCTTTTTTTTTTCATTTTTTATTTGTTGCAAACTTACCTATCTTTTGATGTTTGTGTTATTAGTTTTCCACTTATTTTATTTTTCCCTCATTTTTAGTTTTTTAAAATTTTTAAAAATTTACCGTATTTTTCCCTTTTTTTCAAGCTCACTGTATTATACTCGAGAAAAACCTGACCGTTTAAAACTCCGAGACGTTATTTGTGACTGGGTAAAGTATGCAATAGTTTATTCAAGCTCTAACTGTCTATGTAGTTCCTGCATGTCACCAACAGACTTTATTAGATACCCAATGGAGACAAGCTATGCAAGTTGAGATGGATGCTCGTGGTTCTGCGAGACACTTGGGAACTTGTTCATCTTCCTTTTGATTGTGACATTGTTGGCTCCAAGCGGGTATTCACTGTGAAATATCATTTCGATGGTTATGTGGAAAGATACGAAGTTAGGTTGGTTGCTAAAGGCTGCCCACTAGCCGCCAGACTCTCTCTCTCCTTAGATTATCATTAACACATAAGATTAGGGTTACATGACTTAAGTAGTGCCCAACACGGGCTACAAGACGGGTCGGGTATGGATCCGGACCCGAAACATACGATCTATCAACACCCCCCCTCAAGTTGGGCATACATATTAAACATGCCCCACTTGGATACATTCCTCTCAAATGAAGCTGAAGGAAGAACTTTCGTCAAAACATCAGCAGTTTGGTCTTCAGACTTCATGTAAGGTAAGATCAACTCTTTCGCATCAATTCTTTCCCGAATGAAGTGACGATCAATTTCAACATGCTTTGTTCTGTCGTGAAGAACAGGATTGTTGGCTAAGATGATTGCAGACTTGTTATCACAATACATCTTCATAGGTCCTTCAATCTCTATCCCAATGTCAGTCAACAATATCTTCAACCATAGTAATTCTGACACTCCCATAGCAACTGCCCTATATTCTGCCTCTGCACTAGATCTAGAGCAAACATCCTGTCTCTTGCTTCTCTATACCACAAGGTTTCCTCCCAAGTAGACACAGTACCGTGTAGTAGATCGTCTGGTATCACCACAACCTGCCCAATCCGCATCAGAATAGCCCTCGATTTCCACAGTCTCTTGTTTCACATATAGGAGTCCCTTGCCAGGATTTTTATTCAGGTAGCATAGTACTCTATCCACAGCTTTCAGATGTGCATTGGTTGGTGCATGCATGAATTGGCTCAAAACATTCACCGCAAAGGTGATATCAGGTCTCGTGAGGGTAAGATAAATCAACTTCCCAACCAGACGTTGATATCTTCCCTTATCTTCTTCACAGTGAGGCTCTCCATCTCTAAAACTCAACTTGTGCCTAGTGTCAAATGGGGTAGGAGTAGGTCTACATCCCAATTTACCAGTTTCTTCCAGCAGATCTAATGTGTATTTCCTTTGGTTTAGTACTAGACCTAGCAACCTCCATACCAAGAAAATACCTTAGCTTGCCAAGATCTTTGAGATCGAATTCGGTAGTCAGTAACCCTTTTAGCTTGATAATCTCCTTCTCATCATCTCCTGTGACAATCATGAACAAGAAGAGGAAGAGAAACAACGATCACGATGTAACGTGGAAAACCCTCAACAAGAGGGAAAAAACCACGAATGAGGAGGAGTCGGTGCCCACTAGCCGCCAGACTCTCTCTCTCCTTAGATTATCATTAACACATAAGGATTAGTCTTACATGACTTAAGTAGTGCCCAACACGGGCTACAAGATGGGTCGGGTATGGATCCGGACCCGAAACATACGATCTATCAACATAAACGAATATGGACGTTCACAGCAGACTGAATCTAACTTAAAAATGTCGTGAAGTTAACTTGCTTCAAATAAGAATACCCACTGCTAATCCACGACTGAATATTAATGCTGTCGTTGTTTCTGCACCTCCACTGCAGCAAAATTCCACTGCGACAACACCAAAACACAAATAAAATTTCTGATTTGCAGCACCCTATTTTTGCAACATCACAGCACACTTTGGAACTTCACGACAAGCATACAGAGGCAGCAAAGATAACATACTAAATCTGTTGATAACAACAATACATAAGGAAGATTTCAGACTTGCAACACCCTATTTCTGCAACATACTAAATCTGCAACACCACAACAATCTCTGCAGCTTCACACCAATAGTATAGTTGCAGCAGAAAAAAAAAATTATATATATTTATCTTCAGCGATCAACTGCTGTCTACACACGCTAGAAACTTTACCACCGACTGTAATCAACATGGGTTAGAGTTTTTTTATCACATTTACATATTTATGATCAAAACCCTAACCCTCGACAGGCTGATAAATACCTTTTGTTTTCAGTCAAAAGAGAGAGAGAGCACCCAGACGTTGATGAAGAAGGAGGATAATGAGGGAGCTTGCTGGTTTAGAACGACGTCAGCAGGGTCACTGTCGAATCCGCAAGAATGAAGACATAGAGGATAGTACTGTTGAGAGAAGGTAGAGAAAAGAGAACAAGAGAGGACACGAGAGAGAGAAGAGAGCTCTTACGGCTCCCACACTTCTAATATAATAAAAAGAAGTAATTAGGGTTAAGTTTAACCCTTTACATAAAGAGTCCAATAAGTATTGAAAAATTCAAAGAACTACCTAATAAAAGTTTCAACATTGCAGAAAACCTCAAAACATAAACATAACGTTGTCTCAACATTCGCCATTGGAACCTAGCGTTCCTGATATACTTAGTCTTGGACCTGGCTAGTATTATCGACCCAGGGCCTTAAATAATTCTGCAGCAGTATATCTCTGGAAAATCTATGTCTACATTTAATACTTAATGAAGTCAATTAGTGGGTACATTACATGATTGTTAGAGAGAGAGCTCTCATCTGGGCTTCTCCTTTGCTCACAGTACAGGGGATGTGAAAACAGAATGACAGCAAGAATCAGCAAATGAACTTAAATGGACCATGGAGATTTCTATACCAGGACGATAAGTTTGGAAGTAACTATGACCACAAGTTCAATTTTATAGTCAACAGGCTGCTCTGTATATGAAATGGGGAAAACTTGAATGGAGAAATGTAATGCTTGATAATAAGGAAATTGCACATTGCGCATGCATCTTAAGAGGAAGTCCAATAAGTAGTAGCATAGCAGTGCATCTCTGACATCTAGTTGTGGCGTATGCTGAGCTAATTTGATGTGCCTTGCTCAAAATTGACCCTTGTCTGGTAGATCTAAACAAGCTTCACAACTTGCTTCAGTTGAATGCCCAAAAGATTTACATAACCGAATTATAAGGTAGCAACTGAATCTAGGTATATTTAAGTACCATCCTTTTTCCTGTTTTTGGTATGAGAATGTTCCTAGTTTGTCACTGGACAAGGGGTGTTGGTTAGCATGCTAATTCCCATATTGACCTTAAAAATATACTAACACAAAAAGGATGATCTGGGCAAGTAGAATCACTTGTATTCGTGGACTTTTGGAACCTAAAAAGGTAAAAACGAACCATGGTACCTACAACTGGTCCTACACAAATAAATAAACAGATAAATAAATAAATGTATATATATATATATATATATATATACATTTATATATATATATATATATATATATATATATATATATATATATATATATATATATATATATATATATATATATATATATATATATATATATATATATATATATATATATATATATATATATTAGTAGTCTCCTCTCTTCATTTGCTGTCTCAAGTTTCTGTCTGAATGAAATAATAAAAAATTTTACATGGCAAGTGCCTGTTCTAAAAAATGTTCTAGAGATGAGAATATGTTGGCTAAGGTTCCAAGTATGCTTAGTTCAATTGCTTGTGCATATTTACCCTGAATTTCTTCATTTGGTTGTGTCGTTTATTAGATTTGATGTGTACTGTTGCAAACTAATTTTCTCTGTTCTCTGAATGATTGAGTTGCTTGGTGTTAAGAATGGTTTTAGCTAATCTGTTGTTGATATTTTCATTGAGCAAGTAGGTGAAATGCCCAACAATGCCACAGCTTCCTCAACAAAAGGACTTATTGTCATCCTTGAGCTCATATCATGCAACACTTGTTGGTGAAAGCTTCTTAGCTAAAAGGCGTCCAGTTTATGAATGCACTGATATTCAGGTGGGATATAGTTCAAATAGCATGTTACAAAAATATTTAAATACTGAATGAATTGTTTATTTGTAAAAGTCGAGTATGACCCATATTGAATGGCAGAGAGGATGAAGAGCCTCTGGTGCTATTTCTGGTGCCAGTCTCATTTGTACACGTTGAATCAGGACCTTGACATCTGATATTTCTGCTAGTTACCAGTGCTCTAAAAATTGCACCCATGCTTGACCCACAAAGAGTGGAATTAGTTCTTTGATGAATCAGGCTTTGTCTAGCATTTGCATGTAATGGGTTTTAGTATGTTAGTTCTAAATTCAAGTTCAAAATGATGTGGGTCTGCTTCTATATTTGTCAGTTTGAATCCACACCTGCATCTTGATCGATTGGGAGTCTTGGATAAATCAGTAACTCTTCTTTCATGTCATTTGAGCTATCTTGGGCTTGTTTCATGGAAAACAACTTCCTTTTTTACAATCCTAAGTGCCACAGACTTCAAAAAAGCATGCTAAGCATCCATCAACGCCCAACACTATGGTTTGTGACATAGATGTAATTGTTATTCCCCTGGATTAGATCATGCAGTCACCTTGTTATTTGCTCACCGACAATCCCAAACCCGGGAATGGAAAATTTGAGCCATGTTTCCACATGAATCCATTTGCCTCTCTACCCATGACTGTCCATTCTGCAATCCTGATGTATCCATTTTCTCCACTGTGGCCTTCTTCCTTCTCTCTCTCTTATTCAAAGGAAAAGGATGAAACCATAGGCCTCTGACGGGAAGTAGTTTGCCCATGAACTGTCATTAATGACATGAAGCAATTTAGTCAAAAGCATTGAGGTATTTTGAAGCACAACATTCAACCTTAAAGCGAGGGTAAGCCTCAATGCAGAAGGAATACACCTTTTTAGAAAAAAAAAAGTAAAAAAAAAAAATTGAATAGGCACATATTCTATCGATGAGCAAATAAATAATAGGGCAAAGAAGCTTAAGCTATTAAGTATACCAATTAAAAATTAATAGTGGAATACATTTATTCATTCAAAAAAAGGAAGTGCTGATGAAAAATGTCATTAGTGATCATAGTTACACCAATTATTGATTATTTTGTTGATGTTAAAATGATGGAATAATTTGGTTGCATTGATGTTTTCTGTGTTATTTTTCTTTTTTCCCTCCAAGATTTGGGGCAGCATCTTATCATGTCATTCATTTTTGCCAGGCTGAAGCTGCCAGAGGTTTCCTAGCAATCTTAAGATCTTACTTGGAGACCCTATGTTCAAGTTTGCGTGCTCACACCATTACAAATGTGCAATCACATGATGACAAGGTGTGTTCCTGGCTCGTAGTTATTGCATTTCCACTTGCAAAATTGACTTCTTCCGTGTATTTGGACTTTGTGTTTCTGCATGCATCTTTCCATTTGCCTATCCATTCTCTGAGTTAGGTGAGTGAAAGTGACATGTGAATGGGCAGCTATCTGAAACACATGCATCATTTAGCATATTGCTCCATGTTGACAAAGGGAAATAAACTTCCTGGAAATAAGGAATTGTCGTTGGGATGGTTATAGTTGCAAAGAAAGAACATAATTGTCATTATTTATAGATTAGAAGAATCTTGTTTGCCTAGACCAGGAGGAGGATAGTGAATGGCTAAAAGGAAATAAATGAAAATCATCAAATACACTACTTTTTTAAACTATGATAAGAGCTAGACATGGATATACTGCCACAAAGGCGTTAACCTTTTCTTCTTAATAAAGTATTTGCATCGACCTTCTGAAGAGCTCATTTGGAAATCAATAAAGTATTGGAAGATATGTAATAGTGTCAATTGCACATAGTTAAGTGTATTTGTTAAAATAACATGAAAAGTCCAAGCAAGCTTGAACATATCATGGGATATTCTGACAAAATATCGGTTCTTGCCAAAAACTGTTGAGGTACTGTAAATTTCTGAATCAAATTGATTGGTTTTTAAAACCTCACAAAAGTAGTCCTGATACTGAAATTTCTTTTAGTTTTATTTTACATAACCTTTTCGACTTATTGTTAGTTTAACTTTATTTATGTACCATTCTTTTGGTGTTTCATTATGATCCACTTCATATTCTTGTTGACTTGGTGTGTTTTGTGTGCATTAGCACAAGAATATCATTTGTAACCTTCTTATACTATGATGTTGTTTTGCATTTCCTTTCAAATTTGAATTTTTTTGCTGTCAATGGAAAGAAATTGTTTTGTCTGCTAAATGCATCTCTGGGTTACCAACTTTTAGGTGTCATTGCTTCTCAAAGAAATCTTCATTGGTTCGTTTCCGAATCTTGTTTGCCTAGACCAGGAGATGGATAGTGAATGGCTAAAGGGAAATAAATGAAAATCATAAAATACAATACTGTTTTAAACTATGATAAGAGCTAGACATGGATATACTGCCACAAAGGCGTTAAGCTTTTCTTCTTAATAAAGTGTTTTCATCAAACTTCTAAAGAGCTCATTTGGAAATTAATAAAGTATTGGAAGATATGTAATAGTGTCAATTGCACATAGTTAACTGTTTTTGTTAAAATAACATGAAAAGTCCAAGCAATCTTGAACGTATCATGGGATATTCTGACAAAATATCAGTTCCTGCCAAAAATTGCTGAGGTACCGTAAATTTCTGAATCAAATTGATTGGTTTTTAAAACCTCACAAAAGTAGTCCTGATACTGAAATTCCTTTTAGTTTTATTTTACATAACCTTTTCGACTTATTCTTAGTTTAACTTTATTTAGCTACCATTGTTTTGGTGTTTCATTGTGATCCACTTCATATTCTTGTTGACTTGGTGTATTTTGTGTGCATTCGCACAAGAATATCATGTAACCTTATATTATGATGTTGTTTTGCATTTCCTTTGAAATTTGAATTTGTTTGCTGTCATTGGAAATAAATTGTTTTGTCTGCTAAATGCATCTCTGGGTTACTCACTTTTAGGTGTCATTGCTTCTCAAAGAAAGCTTCATTGATTCGTTTCCAGTCTGCGATCAGCCATTTATGAAGGTAATAAGCCTTTTACACTTAACGTTTCTAGATATGTAACGACAATGTATTTAGGACCTTGTTTACTTTCTCAAATCATAACTTGTCATTTTTCTATCCTAGTTCCTGAACTGTCCCACTCTTTGTTTGAGGTATCGCCACACTTTTGTGCACATATAAATTCATGTTTGTATGTGTTTATCTGTTTTCTCCTCTTTTCCATCTAAGTCACATGGAGTTGCCCAAACAATCGCTCTGCGCAAGTTTACATGGCTTGATATGAGGTGCAGCAACTGTCTATTTGCCTTGCCTCCGGAGGGACAAATAAACGTTTACTATTAAGAAAGATGACTTTCTTCCAAGCACAAATGGTAGACCCACAAATGGGCATGACTCTTTTCGAAGAGGTTAATCAAATTGATGAAGTTGAAGATGAAGAAAAGAAGAAAAAGATTCACGACATCAGAAGACTAAAAAATGGGTAGGCTTCATCCACCCTCTCAAAGATTGATGAATTTTGGTCTGAGGTGGAGCGTGGAACAGATTACTGATTGAAGCCATTGAGGAAGCATCCACTCTAAGTCAGACATCTTGCCACAAACTTCTTTCTATTCACTAGTAGAAACCATAGAATGACTAGATAGAAAATGCATGCCTTCTTCACTGTATAGTCTATAGGCGAGATAGCACTCTTTCTAGTGAAGTCGAATGGCTTGAAGAGAGCTGTTGGAAAAAGGAATCAGTTTGGGTGGCTCACCAGGAACAAACCCCTTTGTCAAGAAAGGCTTCCACTGAGCTTCAAGGAACCAACATCTTCAATTGGGAATTTGTTACCGAAACCGCTACTTATGTGTTAGTCCTTTTTCCCAATACATCATTTCTGTTTCCAACTCAAGAAGGTTTGGTAAAAAAAAAAAACCCGGCTTTTTGTACATATACACTTATTAGTATTCCACAAAGTTTCACTAGTTTTTCCACTCTCAGGACAAAATTCTCCTACTTATGCCTCATAAAATAAACTGGCAGGTCTTCATGGGGATACTATAAATATCCCATTCCAAAAATAGAAATTTCGAAACAAATTGAGACTTTTTCGAAGATTGGATGCAGTTACTAGTGTCCAGGATGAAAACTTCGTTTTTTATTCTATGAGAATTTTTATGAAAGTGTTTCATTTTCTTCCCTTCAATGGAAGTTTCATTTTCCCGAGTGTCTCTTCATGCCTTCTTTTTTCTCATTGGAGTTATTTTACAAAGACTTGCCATTCATTGGTAAGGAAGAAGGGGGATCAACTGTAAGCATACTTGGAGAGCACAATACAACAAAGGGTTGTATGCTGTGTTTGGGACCCCCAAAAGAATTTCTCTCCCAATTGTTTGGTTCATAGGTCTGATGATTTACCTCATGGGTGAGGTCTTTGGTTCAAGTTCAGGATAGCCCGACTATGCCAAGAATGATCCTGATCTAGTTCGTTGCCTATTAGAAAGCACTCTAATGGGATACTCACGGACAAAATGCAGTCAGTTTGATAATGATTGAGTGACATTGCTTCTTTGGTATTTTATAGGCATTTTTAATGATATCAAGTGTTATTCCTATTTTGGCATTTATGCCGGGGTTTAGCTCCAATTAGTGCATAAGCTCTCTATTTATGAATCGGGTATAGAACCAACAGGGGATGGTTGGACATAATTCTGAATTCACTATTACATGATTGCGCTCTTGGTTTTCTCCTTTCCCTCTAGTCATTTTGTCGGAGGCTCCCACTTCTCATCCCACACACGAGGGTTCTTCCATCAATCAAGCTCAGTTTCCCATCACTTCAGGAACAACCAATCCCTGGTCTCTACGCAACAAGTCTTTTCCCCTTTCCCAAAACAAAGGGCCTCTTGGTGATGCAGACCTTAGGTCCACACTTGGCTAGACACCCTTAGCCAGTCCGTGCTTGGCAAGCTTGATATAAAGCCAAGAAACAATGGTTTCAATTATCTGTACATGACTTTCAACCAAGTTGAAACTCAAATCTGTGACAAATATTGTAGATCCAAATACCAACTCAACTGAACATTATGGATCCTAACTTGACAGTACCGAGCTTAATTAAACTCATGGAAGAGAAGGGCATTTAGGGGAAGAGCCATCTAATGGGCCTCATGTGCGTAAAGCAAATGCTTGACTTTTCTAAAGAAATCAAGTGAAGGAGGTCTCCCTCTTGCACACAAGGCATGTTCTTGGTCAAGGAAGATAATTACCACATACTACTGTCTTTAGCCTAAGATTGATATACTTAAAGATCTCTAAGTGTGTTGGTTTCACTTGCAATTGGCTTTCTGGATTATTTCAATTGTTTTGTTCATGAATTATTTTTATAAAAAACTAGGCAGCAAAACTATGATATAATTGGTCTAAAAGGAAAGCTTACTGGATGCCATTTGAAATTACTTTGTGCACACGTGGTTGAAGGAAATTTTAGAGTTCGTTACTAATCATGGATAGAAATACGTACAAGTGGAGGATAATGAAGGTGAAACATGAAGGAGGTATGGGGATTAGGAAAAGAAAGGGAAATATGCTTGCTTTATGGACGGTATTGGTTATGAAGATGAGACAACAGCTGGGAGTTGGTTAAAGAAACCGAGAACCTACTGTCTTTGGTTAAATTTATGAAAAATAATTACACAAGAAACATTATGATGCTCGCAATTTTGTGAGTTACAAGGGGTAAAAATCATAAACGTGCGCTCTCAGGTTGAAATTGCAAACTTGTTTCTTAGACGATGCAATCCATCGGCATCGATATAGTGGTCATTTTGTTGACACTCATTTTGCATGTTTCTGTCACTATGATTTATGTTGGTTGCTTCTGGTTTTGTCGACAATTCATCAAGTGGATGCTAATCTAGGTCTCAAATTGGTGGCAGCTGTTTGTGGATACCCAGCTTTTCTCTGTACATACAGATCTTGTGCTTTCTTTTTACCAAAAAGACTAATGACAGCCAGATAGCTGTAAAAGTTTGTGATGGAGCATGGAAGAGACTGTCCTCCTCAACCACAATAAGTTTTCTTTTACTAGTTTTACACCTCGTTGCTTGTATCTTATTCAATTAATTATCTATGTAAATTAGTGGAATATAACAGACTGTAAGATTCTTCATATTTCCCGGTGCGTTTTGTGTTTCATGACTTGCCCCCAGCAGTTTGGAATGGTGGCATTCTACGGTTCTACCTTTGTAGACGTTTTCAAATAAATTTTTATTAATCACTAGCCATCTGCTCTTCTCTTATTTTGTGTACTATGATTGCTATTCTCCTTTCACATGGTCATATCTCTTTGTGAAAATGATGCCGACTGCTGGGCGGGGTTCACCTTGTGGATGTGAAACATCAGTAGGATCACAAGTTTCCTGGTTCGTCCTTGGTGGTGTCCCAGCTGACCTGTCTCCAAGTCACAGCCTGAGCATTTTGCTCTTGAAGTTTCTATCTTGAGCACGTAACTGGTGATTTTTTCCCAAACAGCATTTCTCTTCTCTTACCATCATTCCATAAATATTCCCTGTTTTGTGCATTTTTAAGGCCAAATCATCAATTCCACACCCTCAATTTGGCCAGAGTGGAACAGACGTGATGAGTTTTGCAAATATAGATCATCTTCGTTAAATGGATTGGGCCGTATTTTGTTAAGTGGAAACTCATCGACGTCTGTCTTAGTCAAAACAATGCTTAACAAGTCGTTTAATAAGAACGTTGAATTAAGGTGAGCAAGAGGACATGGACCCAACAAATTCGTGTCCCAAAATGGTGGGGTTTGGCCGTGGCATCATGATCGGGTTTTTACCATGGCATCATGATCGGCTGTTGCTATTGAGGACTGACGGAGATGTTTCTCTGGTGCAAAAATGCTATTGATCATCTATGGTTGTTGTTATTGATGGTGATTAGATGAGAGGTCGAACCTGCCTCTTGCTTTCGGGGTTTATGGTTGTTTCGTGGACTTGGATGGGAAGCAAGACACCTGTCATTTGAATTGTAGCACATCTATTGTTTGCAGTTCTAATACACATAAGAGTTGAACTAGTGACTAGTTTTTTTTCAACTCGTTAGCTCGACCAGCTATGCTATGCTCTTATTGATGATTAGTAGATATTTAAAGACGTTGTGTTGAAGAAGTTACTTGACCAATGCTAGTTGTACCTGAGTTAGATATGATGTTAAAGTACAAGGGAAGAGTATTGTTTCAGCCAGTTACTTAGTCCCATGTTCATCTAACTGGTGTTATCAATACTGGGCTGACATTGAGGTGGGGTGTGGAGTTGAGCTTTTATTGTAGTGAGACACAGAAATTGATGCATTGAAGCGTAAGTTTTATGATTAAATGCTTACAGTGCTTGTAGAAAAGTGAACAAAATTTAATAAACATGTAATATAACAAGTACGTAGAGACAGCCTGTTAAACAAGTTTACATGCTAATATAACTGAAAAAACAAATTGTAACCTATAATTCACTTGTAGCAATCATATAATAAATAAAACTGCTAATATGTAAAAATATATCTAATTAAATAATTGAATAAGTGAAACATGCATTTCCGTCTGAGCATTATGTAGTTAAGTAATCAGATATAGATTCATTAATGTACAATTATGCATAAATACACTCAGCAGCTGCCTCCAGTAGCCTTTATGCTTCTTGCACAGTTCGCGCTTAGCTTCCACAAAGTTTCTCATTCTCTTTTGTACTTAAAAATAAGAAGAGGCTTGCAAGACTCACATGTCTCATTATCGTCTCCTCAAAGCACTAATAAACCACTCCCCAGTGCTTACTTTTCAGCAAAGCACCCCTGCTTCTAGCAGCTACTACCTTCACAACGAGAGAGAGAGAGAGTTTTATAGCATTAATGTCACAGGACCAACGATGGTTGAGATCCGAACTACCAACAGTTAACAAAACAGGAAGCGTATCAATAAAACACTTAAATAGAAACATAACCACTATACAAGTCATAATAAAACAATAAAAACCGAAACGTCATGGTCTTATTAGAAATCAGCAACATAGCTCAAACCTCAGTGCTCCTTCTTAGCTAAGTCATTGTAAGCAGTGGCGGAGCTAAGAATCTTTTGTTGTAGGGGTCAAAATATAGTTTCAGAATTTTAGTAGTAGTAGAAATATAATTTTTCAAAAATGTTATAGAGGTTAAACTAAATTTTTTACAATTTACATGTAAACTTTTTACTTCTAAAAATCCGAAGAGCATACCCTCTCTCCTACCTCCGCCCTTGATTCTAAAATCTCCCCATTGATTTGCCTAGTCAGAATGCATGTCCAGAGGCACTACTCTGTAGAGAATTTTATTTCGAGCACAACCCAGAAAGAGTTGAGAACAACCAGGTCCTCCAAAGAAATCACTATATTTTGCTCCTTATTGTTCCAGATCCATAGGCTGATCTCTAAACATCAAGGGCCAATCCGGTGTGCACCATAAATCTTTCACCACTGAGCAAGTCTAAAAAAGAGTTCACTGTTTTCTTGAATTTGAGCGAGAGGTTAACAACCCACGGTGAATAACACCCTCAGCAAAGGAGTGAAACTAGGATTTTTTTTTTGTAGGTGAAACTAAAATTTTTAAAATGTATATGTAAAGTTTTGATTTTCTTAAAATCTGAGGTGGAGGGTGGGGGAAGGAGGATGAGGAGGAAGAGGGGATAGCCCCTGCCAGCCCCCCTGCCTGCCCCAATTCCCCCAACCGCTGAGATTATGCGCAGCAACAGTGTTAGTGCATGTAGCGGTGCAACTAGAGAAAAGACATTTCACATTTCCCTAGTTCAACCAGCTATATTATGACCCTTGAGGCAAATTCACTGGTCTCTGATCATCTGCACATACTACACACTTTTTTTGCAAATGAAAACCCAACTTTTTAATATTGTGTTGAGTTTGGACACTATCTAGTAGGATTAACCAGATGAGCACTTTTGTTCTAGACAAAGGTCCCTTAGCCCATGTTTGATTTGAGGGATCCATTCAAGCACTGAGAGCCTTCCCTTTTTATAGGCCACCTTTTATCTTTGATTGATCACCTTTTGTTATTTTCTTAAAAAGGCCATGATTCTCACAAAAGGTATCTTCATTGCAAAAAATTTAGAAGAAATAAAAAAAAAACAGTGCTTAAAACAGCACAACAAAGTAGAGGCAGAGCCAAAATTTTTTATTAGGAGGGCCGAACTATAGTTTGCAATTTTACATGAGGCAAAATATAAACTTTTTCAGAATTTTTATATAGACTAAATTAAATTTCAAAAACTTATTTGTATTTTTTTATTTGAAATTTTCGCATGGGGAGGGAGCAGCGGTGTGGTGGGGGGTGGGTGGGACTTGGGAGGATGATCCCTGCCAGCCTGGCTCCACCCTTACAACAAAATAGTATAGGTAAGAGGTGTAACCAAACCCTCTTGATCTTTGGTAAGGTCATGTTCATCGTGTTTCGAGTGAGTTATTTCTGTTTCATAGGTTCTTTTCCTACCCTTGAACTTGAATCAAAGAAACTCAAGCCAAAAAGTATAACTAGCAGAGAGATAGATTTAGTTATTTGTAGGCAAAAAAGTAATTCATTTCCTTTATCAAAATTGAAGTAGCAAGGATGGAGCTTTGCTGGCATAGAGACAACAGTAATGGCTTTGCAAATAGCATGTATTGTTGTTGTAGTGGGTTTGAGAGGTCGTTTGACTGCACTGGAACACCATGGAACGGAACAGCTACGTTCCGTCTATGCAAAGCCAATGAAAACATTGGATGCGTAACAAGTAGAACGAGCTGGACGTGGAACGCGGGGTGCAAAAGGCCTGGCGGATCCGCAGCCATCCGTGGTTTACTACAGAAGAAGGATTCATGGAACGACCACGAAAGCGAAATCCTCAGCCTCTCTCCCACAGTCTCGCCTTCTCTCCCTTGCGGTCTCTTCTCCTGTGCTCCCCCTGTCCTCCCTGTCACTTAGTTTTTGCGGTGAAGTTTTTTTGTTTGCTCCCAAGTCGACAAGTACTACATCTCTCGCTTACTCTCTCGATGCCTTTGGCTGAGGCTCTACGTCGGCCATGGACGATGCAACTCTTGCCATGTTAGTCCATCTCTTCCTTTTTTATTTCACTCTTTCTCTAACTCTCTATCTCGATCTGCAGCCCCAAACCATGGAACTGTTCATCTGTAGCCAATCTCCTTCTTTTCCAATGGTTGGGTTCTGAAGTGGTACCGAGTGCTATCGTATAGGTCTCTCTCACTCATTCTCTTTTCTCCCTCGCTCGATCATCAGGAGGAACATGTAGAACAAATTATCTTCAGCTCAATTCAGGTATTTATATGGCCAGACCTAAACATGTGTGATGAAATGCCTTGAGAGAGCTTTGAGTGATATGCACAGGGCTAATGCATCTGATCGACCAATTTCTGTTGAAATGTGCAAAGCATGTAGAAGGGTTGTGTTGGCTTGAAGCTTTTTTTGTAATGGGTTGAGGTCTTCATTGGGGAGTAAGAAGAAAGGGAACAGAACCTCAACTCCATATATAACCCCAACAATTACAAGGATTATCTGGAACGAGAATTACAAGGATGATCTCGAACGAGAATATGAAAAAACAAAAAGATTTGATCAAATTGATGATATGGATATCTATTGGGGGCCTTTCATCTAAATATGGTTATTTTAGTAACATCGGTTATGTGTCTTATTTAGGACTGTTTAATGAGTTGAGCTAACTCGAGATTAACTCGAACTCGCTCGATAAACTTGACTCGAACTTGACAACCTAAACGAGTAGAGCTCGAGTTAAGTGGGCTGAAGTTCAGCTTGAAGTCCAGGCTGAAGCTCAACTTGAGTCCACTAAATCTAAGAGCTAGCTCATCTGAGCTGAATATAAAACAACCATTGTTCTTTTAGATGTCAGTTGTTTTTGAACTAAAAGTCCAGTAACCACCTACCATGAAAAGCACCTACTACACCAAAGATCGGCTCTGTAGTGTAAATGTCAAACAAGTTACACATATGTTCCTTTTACAAGCCTCCTTGAGCTAATCCAAGTTAAGCACACTTAGCTGGGGCTCGGCTTGCTTAATTAGATGAATTTACCTTTTCACTTGAACAAATGGGCAGAAACATACACTAGTCGAGCGCGAGTTACTTGACGCATGGTGCAATCATGACTCTAATTGCTCATCTATCAGTTACTCAACCTTAACCCAAGTAAACAATGCCTCCTAAACCTCTCAAGCAGAGATTTCTGTTGCTTCTACTAGCTTCCTCTTATCTTAGAAGCTCAGGCGACGTATTAGAAAGGAAAGTAGAGTTGCATTCAAGCCTTAAACCCCAAGTAACCTAACACCTTCCACTTGTATGAACCAATAGAAAATTGTTGCTGATCTAATTAGAAAAGTGAAAACGTGAGCTCTACGTAATCTTGTCCTTTCTCGACTGTGCAAACAGAGGTTCTTAACTTAGCCAATGCAAGTTATGATTTGGCGTTTACGGCAATAATATATTGCTTACTGACATCCAGGTCAGTGTACTTTACTGTATTACCTATTGTCATCATTATAAACATAAGTTTCATTTTTACGAAAAGAAGTACAAAATTTTTGGAGGCAAATTAGAGGATTATCTTTGTTTAATTTTTGGAAGTCATGTGTCTTAACACCCTGAATGTACTATTAATACAGCGTCAGTATATAATGATCACAAAGATGCTCAGACACATCGCCAGAACTATGTCATTGTTCTTGTACAACTTTTATGGAATATTTTTTTTATGCTTTACTTTCAGCCAAAGCTTGGGGTGTTCTTGGTAAAAGGCAAAGTAACCGGAAAGGAAGATGCTGCTGAGGAACAGTTTCTTTTGAATGAATCTTTATGTTTTGGTGCATGCTATTTAATTTATGGAGCGGATGTTTATGTAACAATGGCTAGCGTTCAGACTTGACGTTATTAAAGTTCTACTTCATGTCTGACATGACCCTTTATGGTCTGCAGGCAGAAGCTTTTTTTCTTACAGAATCAAGATCCATTTTCATGATTAAAAAACTCAAATCGTCAAAGTTACAGTAGGCGTTCAGGTGGAAAACGAAAAGGGGAAGCAGGGAAGAAACGAGAGAGAAGATCGAGGAAGTAAAAAGCAAGAAAGTGGTAGGACCAAAAGACAAAAAATGGTTCACTTGGTATCATTTGCTTAATTTGTTAAAAACAGCTTCCATAAGTAAAAGTTTCAGCCATATTTCGAAACCGTTGTTTCTCAATGAAGGGTTAATTTTGTCTTTCTTCACACAAAAAAAACCATACTTTTGAAATCCTATTTTGCCCTTATATGAAGGGTTCTTGGGCTTACTGTTAAGGGCATTTTTGTTATTTCTGGCCCCCAACTCGCAGTCTCAAGTTAGGGAACTCAGATATAATCTGTCGTGTTTTTTCTTTTCTGGCTTACCGTTTTCCAATGTTACTATTTTTCTGAATGACTCAGAAATGTGTTTTCACTTTCTATTCTCCTAGAGAAAAACGATAATTTACCAGCTGTTGCTTTTGGCCGGGATAAAATTGGAAGTTTACATGATAATGTTTAACGTTATAAACGTAAATTTAAGCACTTTTAAATTTAAGCACTTTTTTTTTCCGCATAAGTAGTCCTGCCTAACCATAGCACTTGGAGATCCAATGGAAAATTTTAATACAAGGTAAATGGTGGCATAAACATCTTCAGCATGATATTGTTTGTGCATATATCTTATCTTAAGTTTATTTCGTGTGATTTAAATCTTTTATATGCCAAAAAAATTTATATGAATAATTCTTTATTTTACTTGCTTTATTATGGTTAGCATGCGTATAGGATAGACCTAGTCATACGAAAGAGAATACAACTTTTTTCCTTCCAAAGTAACTTATTAAAAGTAACTGATTAAAACTTGTGATCCTATGAGATGTCAAAACCATTCTCTAAAACTTTATCTTAGGGTTTAGCACTGCTTGAGGACATATGAGTGACATTTTTTAATTGGAGCGTAGCATATTCACTGTTTCCAACACCATTAAATAGTCTATTCAATTAAATTAAGGACCGGACTTTCACTGGTCTTCTGATTTGTTAAAATGGAAGATTTAAAAAGGAAAACTATAGTTTTGAATAGGTGGAAACTTAATTCAGGAGTAAATGGATATTTTAAATGCTCACACACCCTCCATTTGGATATTTTAAACGTTAACGCACTCTTAATTTGTCTTTTCGGAAGAACAAAAGAGGTACTATTGTGCCTTTAGCAAGGCCATCGAAGCAATACATCTTCCATCGTCTGAAATGCGTCGAACCAGAGTTCCTGGCTGACAATTGCTACAGAAGGGAACTCAGTTCTCTATCAGAAACTCTGAAAACGTAATGGCTGGCATGAAATATGAGGTGAAACTTGGGTCTTGCACAGAAAGTTATCTTGTATTTTTATTATTATTTTCTCTCTTCTTTTGATCCCCATGTTTATGGGTTTCCGTAGGCATGGCAGAGAGACAAGGCCAGAGCGTTGCAGTCATTATGGCAGCAGCAAACAGCAGAGCAGAGTCTTAGTTTTTATTGCACCAAAGATTCTGCTACGAAGAAAAAACACAGCACGCCCCAGTGCTTGAAATCTCTCTGTATTATCACAGAGATTAAAAGAAGGCAGACTACCAGTGGTTGGTTCTTTCTACCACTGACCATTCTTTTCTTCCACTTCGTTTTCCTTCCTTTTTTTTTACTGTCTTCCAGTCTTTCTCTCTAGGTTGGGCATCGATTCTATTGAAGGACATGATCAACACGAGAAGCAGAGCCCCTTTTACTGCTTCGCAATGGCAAGAACTTGAGCACCAGGCTCTCATCTTTAAATACATGGTGGCTGGAGTCCCTGTTCCTCCTGAACTATTGCTGCCCATACGAAGAAGTTCTGATTCATTCTCCCCTTCCCTGCTTCACCAGAACAACTGTAACGTTTCCTCTTTGAATCCTCTCAACTGTTGGATCATTTTCTTGCTCTTTTCCTTTTTTCTTTTTGTCGGTTTGATGGTCTGGGAAGTTTTGCATTTACTCCATTTTGTGATCCTCTGTGTGTTGTGG
Organism: Nymphaea thermarum; assembly: GCA_011799765.1. NCBI lineage: Eukaryota > Viridiplantae > Streptophyta > Magnoliopsida > Nymphaeales > Nymphaeaceae > Nymphaea > Nymphaea thermarum. The sequence goes on from JAANDH010001007.1 coordinate 33,898, forward strand.
ATTTCCTTTCCTTTCCATGTGGAGATGAAAATAAGAAATGGGTATTAGCTTGATAGTTTGTTTGTTTTCTTTTCTTCTGAAAACATTTCTTTTCTTCCCCGACAGGGTGGGGTTGCTTGAGAATGGGTTTTGGCAGGAACGAAGACCCTGAGCCTGGCAGATGCAGGAGAACAGACGGAAAGAAATGGAGGTGCTCCAAGGATGCATTTCCGGACTCCAAGTACTGTGAGCGGCACATGCACAGAGGCCGGAACCGTTCAAGAAAGCATGTGGAAGTGAACTCTTCTTCAACCGCCCAGTCATCCTCTTCTTTTTCATCCTCGTTTCAAGCATTGCATGCCTCACGTTCTTCCTCTTCCCCTCTAACGCTGGGCACAGGGTCATACTCTTCAGCGTACAGAGAATACAGGTATATGCATCTGTACCAATTCCAGACTCAAATTCATTCTCTCAGAAACCACAGTGGTTTAGTCGCAAAATATCTTGGCTGATGATCAGATTTTTTTTTTGTTTTGCTGAACCTAACCGGAAAAGAAGATCCACATAGATGTCATGAGAGGGTCGATGTATATAATTTCTTGAATATTGGAAGCGTACATCTCTTTCAGGTACTTTAATCCACTGAGACAAGATATAAATGAACATGCCTTCCTGTCAAAGGGGTCAGGTGAGTCAGGAGCCAGTGATGCTTCCTCTCAAGAGAACCAATGGAGCTTGGCACCGCTCAAACTTGGCACTCTTGATCTGAAGAAAGAGAGTGATGGTTATACCCTCCAGAATGGATTCCCACAGTTTCTGAAGAGTGAAGGGATCTCAAAACAGCAGCACCAGTATGGTTTTCTGAGCAGAGATTTTATGTCAGAGCATTCTAAAGACGTAAAAGAAGAGAAGGTGCAAGAAGTGCAGCCACTCCGGTGTTTCTTTGACGATTGGCCTAAGACCAAGGATTCATGGTCTTGTCTTCCTGGGGATCAGTCCAATGATAACTCTTTCACGACCACCCAGCTCTCAATCTCCATTCCCATGGCTTCTTCAGACATCTCATTTACCAATGCATGATTTCTAACAGGTAATGTTCCTAGTACCATCTTTGATAAGTTAACGAAATTCTGACATATGCATTGACCATGCCAATGACCATCTCTGTTTTCATGTCTTTCAATGCTCAGCATCATTTAGCTCTTGTCGTGATTCCCCGTCTTCTTGATGCTATGGGTCTCCTTTGTTTCGTTTTTTCTATTTCCGTTCCTCTAGCACAAAGTTTGATTAAGGTTCTCAGACTAGTAGTTGGATTTCATTTTCGTTGGCATACATGGAAGTTTGTGGACTTCATCATCCTTGTTGAAGCTTCCTTCTTTGGTTCATTTGGTCCAAATCTTCTCATTTTTTTATTTTGGCCTTTCTTACATTGTATGCTCTATTATTGTTCACTGTTTTCAGTTAATAGGCGGAACTCGCATAATTCTGTGGTCTTGTTGTACTGGGGCCTCCGACCCTACTTCTGAACATATTACAGATATTTTTCTCTGAGAAATTCTGAAAATTGTGAATTCCAATCTCCTCTTTTTAATGCAGATGATGGGATTCTACTCAAGTGTCAGAGTTCAGTACCAAAAACATGAGTCTGCAGCAGCTGTGGCTCTACAGGGTCCAGTCAGTCAACTGACCTGCAAGCACATTTAGTCTTTTGCTGTCTGCAACGATTTACTACCTCTGTTTCTGGCCCCTTCTTTTACCGCACACTTTCCCCCCTCTACCCTTGTTTACCATCTCTGAGACCCACCATAATGAATGTTTTAGTTGTTCTACATGTGCAATAAGTGGGACGCCATTCCTTTCTCCACTTTGCTTTTATTTTTGCTTTTCTTCCCGCCTTTGGTCTGAACCACGGAGAGGCATTCTCCTCCAGCCCTGCTATCAACAGTATTTCACTCCTGAGGTGAAGCGGGCAGCCCTCTGACATCTTTTCTTTAATTTCGGGAGGTTGATATCTCTTTCTACCTCAGAGAGGGTCCGGATGACTCTTCGCTGCTTCATAAAGGGTCCGAATGCCATGGTAGAGAGATTGTGTTGCAACCGGGCGCGTAAATTTTGTCGTTGGACATTTGCTGCCGGTTTTTACATGGAGAAAACGTAAGACAATCGACATTTGTTTGATTAAAAAGTGCGAGGTGATATCGAGAGTGACAAAATTTTCTGTTAAAGGAACGGAGACGAAATATAAGCATAGAAAGCGACACAAGAAAGTTGGTGACGGAAGCGCTTTAGGATCTTGGCAATCTTGTAGTGCCAATGCTTCTTTCTCTGCTCTCTCTCTCACTCCCTCGGCAGATCGATTTTCACGGGTTACGTGCCATTTTACGGTAAGTGAAAAAGGAAAGAAGATGAGGGTCCTCGTGGGGAACACCTTCATCAGGGGGCGTCTACTTTTGTTCATCCATGAATATGATGCCAGGATGAATCAAAAGTGACTGCCATCTGACAGCTTTGGCCCCTCCTCACTACGCCAGCCACTTTCGTTCATTTGCATTCCAATTGATACTCTCTTTCTCTCTCTCTCTTTCGCTCGCTTGCTTTTAGAAAGTGACAGTTTTGGTGCAGTTCCCTTCTTATAGGGATGAGAATTAACAATGTATTTTTTTGAGAGGGAATTATGTAATGGCTCAACGGTGCAAACAGAGAATGTTTCAATTAGAGAATATGCCTAGCAGGCAGATCTGAACTAGCAAACTCGATCTTCTTAGATAAATAACCAAAAAGCTCTCTCTTTCTCTGGGCAAGCTGGTTGCCAACCAGTGCAGGACTATCTGTGGAGGAAACCCAATCAGAGTGATTATACTCTTACTCCCGGTGCAGCCAGTAAACCATGTCGCTTCACTTGGTGGTGAGCACAGAACCAAGAAGTCATCTTAATACGTTGCTTGATCTGTTATAGAGAACCTTTGAGCACAGAACCAATAAGTTATCTTAATACGTTGCTTGATCTGTTATAGAGAACCTTTCCTTTTTCCAAATTGTGAGGCTCTTTCATTTTTCCAAATTGTGAAGTTAAGTGGTCGTTTGCCAGTTAGAACACTCTAAGTGTCCTATCAATCTACCATAAATTTGGCAGGTAGAACACTCTTAAGTGTTTTATGAATCTACCATAAATTGAGACAAATTCATGAAACAATAAAACAAGTGTCTTTACTGCCAAATGACCCTCAAGAGGTTATTTAGCAGTTGAAACACTCTATGAGTATTCCATGAAACTACCCAAAACATTGGAGGAGATTCATTAAACACTTATGAAGTGTTCCACTCCTACGTGATCATTTAGAAATAGTAATATATTATTACCGTCCCACGATTCTGCCCCAAAAAAGCACGCAGATTCATAAAACATATGTTATAGTATTTCATGAATTTGTCCCATTTTGTTAGGTAAATTCATGGGACAACGTGTTGTTGTCAAACAACCCCTTAATAGTAGGTTAACAGGAGTCAATTTCTATCTTGGCATTCTTATCCAACAACTAAAACATTTCTTACCAAGCATAGTTTTCTCCTTGGGAGATAGTCGTCACTTTTTCATGAATCTCGCAGAAAAACACTTCTCGCTCTCTCTCTAATAAGATCCGTAAAATGCAGTACCGACGTCAGCATCTGTTTAGAAGAAAAGAGGAGCAAGTTGCGTTAAGTCAGTTACTTATAATGGTTGCATAAATTTAGCCTGCACTCTCATGTATGCATGTGTAGACTGGTGAACAGGGAAAAAAACATGTTTCACAAAAGGCAAAGGAGAAAGAAAGAAGTTAGGACATATGGTTGAGAGGAAACGCAAATGGCCCTGGAAGAGAGAACTTTGAAGAGCAAGAGGGATGCGGCGGGGACCATTGTTTTAGAACTCCTGAAAAGGAAAAGCCAAACACAGTCATGGTGGACTTTTCAAGTACTTTTTCATTAAGAAAGGAGAAGGCGAGCTTTGGGAAAAGGGTGAAAGCAGCGAGTGGCCTGAAACACAGTCTGTGGTTGCGGTGTCTCTTTTTCACCTTTTCAATTTTGGGGTTCTTTTATTACATGGGCTTAGAGAAGGATTTTCCCACATCAAAGATCTTTTATTTTGTTCAAGGTACATGCTTAAAAGGATAAGCTACAACACTTTGCCAAAAACCCTTTTTTTTCTTTTCTCTCTCTTTCCTTATAGTTCTCTTTTCCAGGGTAACTGATCCTGTCGTTTTGCACGGCGAGGAAAACCACTATTTCTTTTTCTCTTTAGTGCTATTGAGCTTGCTGTCCTAAGAGATGCATGACTAACATTCTCCGTTCTGCTTATCTCTCTAGTACAAAGCACTTGTTACCTCTCGTTTGAAAAGGTTTCTCGTCTGGCCATTGGTTGGCTTACAGAAAGGATGCAAATTCCCGTCCTTTACTGAGTACAACACATGCAGCCAGATATACAGAGACCTTATTGTTAGCGCAATAACTGATCAATCTTATGTTCAGGTTATCTTTTCATTACGATGGATTTGCAAAACTTTGTTCGAGATGTTACGTGAAGGGCCTGAAAACAACTATAGCCTAACCAGGTCCCAAAGCAGCCTCGGACCCTACGGGCAATGAGGTGCTTCGGCCTCTTCGAAATATCCCGACACCCCCTATTGGCTGAAGAACTTTAATCTCCAACCAATCAAAAAGCCGGTGTTTGGGAATGGCCGTCATGTCTATTTGACAAAAAAGTATAGCTCAAGAAATACAGATCATTGACGAATATAACCATCAACATCAGGATGGTGACCGAGCGGAAACCTAATATTCAGAAGCAGCCCATCTGGTACTAACTTTGGAATGAGCGTGCATGAACTGGTGGAAACTAGTTTGCAGCAACATCCTCAAGTTAGTTGACCCGTTCTCTTGAGAATCTTCGGCTGTAGTTTCTTAAATTACTGAATGTGGAGCAACAAGTCTTGTTCAGAATGCGGATTGTTAGAATTTAGAAGTGCGTGTGGTCGCATCAGCTAAAAAAGCAGCTTGTATGCTGCAACTAATATGTATTTATGATATTAAATTGAATACCTCGTTAATATTCACCTTCTATGCTACTTGCGCGATGAAAAGTGAGTACGGATGTGGCAGGCCGCCTTTCGGTGTCAGTTTCTTGTTATGAAAAAGAACAGAGAATAGCTTGATTTAAAAGCCATAACTACTAAGAATTGTCTAATTTAGAATTTGTTTTCGAGGCAAACATTTGAATCCAAGTAATTCTGCTCTTAGTTTGTTTAGGTACTTCTACACACAACGCAGCCTAGGCATTTGTAAGCAACGTTTATACCCATCACCTCTAACATTCGTTTGTCTGCTGAACATCAATGTATTAAACTGTTACAAATAGTATTATTAAATGGATTTCCTTTTTTCGAAACATGAAGAGGCAGTCAGGAGTTCTCCCACAATGAGTGGAGTCCTACCATGTTGATAGGGTGAAAGCAACAATCATATTAGCACCAGCTGGAGTTGCACATTGCCCATTTGAACGGAAATATTGAACTACAAGTTCCATCTGCAAGGGACTGAGGGAGCAAAGAAAAATAGAGGTCCCACCTAGAAGATTCCATATATGCAGTGTTTTGAAGATTATAGAGGCATGGAAAACATTGCTGGAAGCCAGTTGTCAGCTATGCATGAAACTGCATCAGCTAGATCATCAGAATTCTTTAGTCGGATTTGTCCACCTGTCTAAAACTATGACACAAATAAAGATTACAAAACAGAGAAAGCTCCAAGCGCATCTTAATTCTGCCAGTATAGTAGAAGTACACCAAGGCATATCACAGCCACATCTGCACTCTTTGGTTGCTAAGAGGATTATATATATATATATATATATATATATATATATATATATATATATATATATATATATATATATATATATATATATATATATATATATATATATATATATATTATATAAACTGTCGATTTCTGTTACCTTTGAAATATCATTTTTCAAATTTTCGGTAACATTTATTATCATGTTATGTTATGCTTTCGATGTGTTAGCGTTATCATGCATGTTAATCGTTTTGTTTATTGTTAAGAATTGCCAGTCACTGGTTTCCAATTGTGAAATCCTTTAGTTTCATTGTTAATTTTAACAATCAATATTGCATTTTATTAGATTTCAAAATCCCAACAATCTGATTGGCTACTTTCAATTTCTATAATTGGGTGCAGCCCAAAAAGACTATCGTATGTCCATTTTGTCATTCATTCATGTTATGGAATATTGAAGTTGGTCTTGTGTAGAAGATCTCTCTTTCTATCTCTCTAAGTTTTGCCTTGAGTTCGTGTCCCCCTAAGCAGCTTTGCGGACCGTGCGGTAGAAGACTTGCCAATCTTGGTCTGCCTTCCAGCTTTCCAGCCGCCGCCGGCTGTGGATTGTCACCTCCTTCTTGGGTACCGACACCGTAGCTTTCTTTCCCTGTCCTTCATCCCGACTTGTCGCCGACAGTCTGCCGGTGTTCCATGTGGTCCATCCATTGCAACTTCCCCCTAGAAGCGCTTCGACATGCAAAGAGAACACGGGGCCTCTCTCTGCAACTCCACGATAGACGTGGAGCTCTACTACGGGATCATGCTCTCTAAGCCGATCCTTGCTCGACCAACAAATCCGGCTGATCTAATACCTTGACCAATGTGCTGGTTGGGAAAATAAGACCCGGGCACCACAGGCCGCCAGGCTAACCATGGAGACAAGCCCCGTGTTCTAGTCCCGACTCCAAGGTAAGATTTATCTCCTTCTTCCCTTTGTATGCTTGTGTTAGATCTACCCTGTCTGTGCCTTCATCTCTTTCATTCTTTCGGCACCAGGTCAGCCGCTAAAGGTCATATCTTAACTGTGCCCTCACGCTAACCTGAGATTTGCCAGCCACCTTTCGTCGAGAATGCTTACATCTTCTCGCCGACGAAACGATCGGCCAGCACTGTCGCAACTCCCTTGGATAGTTCTCGACCACGGTTGTAGTAGCCAAGTGGCATGCTGTAACCGCCTGTGCATCAGGCTCCCTTCAATCAACCGCATGCCCGTGTGTGGGCCAACAGCTTTTGGGTAGTCCCAGCCGACCGTGTGCTACCAACCCTCGGCCTTGCGTAGTGCTAGCCATAGGGCAACATCCATCGCACCAGCCAATCCTCAGCTACTACATCCTTCTGGGCCCAAGCCGAGAGCAGCCCTTGGATGCAACCTTAGAGCGATCTTGCACAGCTAGCCGCCCTATGACCAGCGTGTAGAGAAGAAATTCTAGACGTTGGCCGCTTCATTGGAGTGGATGCACAACATTTTGGCCCAGTTGCAGCAGAGCCTCAATTGTCGATCTATGAAGATAGCAGCCATGGTTTTTGCTGCCCATCGCATGCCAGATGCCGTTGCACAGGTCCAGTAGGACATGGTGTCGGATTTGGAGCTAATACAGATGCAACTGGCAACCAAACCTGGGGCAGATCCATTGGCCGCCGTAAACCAGACATGGAGGGTTCGGCCCCAACCGAGCCCAGCACCTCCGATCAATCCTTGATGCTAACCGCGCCAGACATCTCCCTGCTGCAGCGGGGCCGAGCCTGGCCCGTCGCAGCACACGGTCATCGGCCAGCCGACGTCGGCCATCCACACCATGCCAGCAGCACCTCCTTCGCAGCTGTCTCCTTATGCCAGACAGCAGTTTGATCCTCCCGCCTATGAGCAACCAGCATTCCAAGGCCACATCAGTCACACATGGCTGCGCCTCGGCCACTCCCAGTCAGACACCCACCTCCTCCACATGCACCACACGTGCATTTACTGTATATACACTATGATTACTATCCACTACTTTATGGTTTGCATACACCTCACAACCATCAAAAGAAAGAGCTGAGGCAATACCGCACGGGTAGTGTCTAAACTGTCCAGTTTTGGCTCATCCGGTGCACCTAAGATCTAGGCAACTGGAAGAACGAAAAAAAAAGGCTTAGTCAAGACAACTGCAATGAGAAATGGTATTAGAAGCCACATATATAAAACTCATAAGGTCTTCCTAATCAAGGATTCCAAGGACGAAGAAGAAATGTCCTTCGAAGAAGAAAACTCTTTGGAAAAAGAAGAGGAAAGAATTCAACACGAAGTTAGTGAGATCAACGTCATCCATCAAACTTTTACTGGGATCAACACACCTAATTCCATGAGTGCTAAGGGTAAATTGGTGCCAAAAAAATAGGCGTCTTGGTGGACATTGAGTCTACACATAATTTTATAATATATATGTGAAGAAGTCGCACAGACCATAGGTTACCCATGAAAAGATCACAATTCGTTTGAGGTCATTGTAGGTAATGTGTAGAAAATAAATCAAATAGAAGAAGACACGATTTTACGTGGTTCGGTCATTCAGACCTACGTCCACGAGAGAACACACCACACCTCGTGTGATTTTTTCTATTATCTTTTGCATAGAAAGATAACACATAATAAATGGAATGAATAGAGCAAATGCTCTTTACAAGGTAACGTATGCCATTAAGGAAGCTATCCAAGGCAAAAGGTAAGTTTCCAAAGAGGGTCTNTCTTGAGTAATTTCAATTTTTTGTCCAACTTCAATTGGTGTCTCTGCTGGTTTGCACCCAATTTTTCCAACTTCTTTAAGCAAGTCTAAAGTATATTTTCGTTGAGAGAGCAACAAACCCTTGCTTGAGTGAGCAATTTCAATGCCTAAAAAATAACGAAGCTTTCCCAGATCCTTTATGTCAAAAACATTGCGAAGCAATTTTTTTGTTTTCAAGATCTTTTCTTCATCAGTTCCTGTCACAATAATGTCATCCACATATACAAGTACGATAACCAAATCACCATCCTTTCGTTTGATAAATAAAGAGTTGTCTGCATTGCTTCTTACAAAACCATGTTCTTCCAAAAAATTACTCAACCGGTAGTGCCATGCCCTTGGAGATTGTTTCAAGCCATAGATTGCCTTGTGAAGTTTGCACGCCAATTTTTTGTTAGCTTCTTGAGGATGTCCAGGAGGAAGATTCATATACACTTCTTCTTTCAAATCTCCTTGCAAAAAAGAGTTTTTAACATCAAGTTGATATAAGGGCCAATTGTAATTACATGCAATTGATAATATCACCCTTATTGTATTCATTTTCGCTACAGGCGCAAAGGTTTCTTCATAATCTAAGCCTTGAGTTTGTGTATATCCCTTTGCGACAAGTCTGGCCTTATACATTTCAATACTCCCATCACTTTTGTATTTTATTTTATACACCCAACGACACCCAACAACCTTTTTTCCTATAGGTAGTGTAACAATGTCCCAAGTTTTGTTTTGATGTAAGGCACTGAGTTCTTCATCCATGGCTTTTAACCACATCGAGTCTCTTTTTGCATCTTCATATGTAGTTGGCTCTAAACAATTAGAGACTCTTGATATATATGCTCTATGCAGGTGGTTAATCTTCTCGTACCCAATATAATGTTCTATAGGAAAAGTTGTAGAAGTATAAGTGACGTAACCTGATAACCGAGTAGGTGGCTTGATTTGTCGCTCTGATCTTCTTATGGTGATTTGGGTGTTATTTTCGTCGGCAGCCACTTCAGTAGTTTGAGTATCATTCTGATGATCTGGAGCTGCAATTTCAGTATTGGCTACTTCGAATCCTTCTGGTAAATTTCGGATTCTTCTTATGACAGTAAACTCATTGTAAGGATCCATAGTTGGTCGCACGATCTCCCCCTGAAGGCAAGTCTCATCAAGAATGTTAGATGTAGGAGGAAAATTTTCTTTCATAATATGATTTTCTGGTATTGAGTGATGAAAGTAAGGTGTGTTTTCATCAAACACAACATCTCTAGATATAAAAAGTCGCTTTTCT